>RXON01000963.1:0-16398 GCA_009667805.1 Leptobrachium leishanense | reverse complement strand
TCACACATTTGCCCCAGCACACAGATTTGCCCCAGCACACGGATATGCCCCAGCACACGGATATGCCCCAGCACACGGATATGCCCCAGCACATGGTGCCCCAGCTCATGGATTATGCCCCAGCTCATGGATTTGCCCCAGCTCATGGATATGCCCCAGCTCATGGATTTTCCCCAGCACATGGATTTGCCCCAGCACATGGATTTGCCCCCCAGCACATGGATATGCCCCAGCTCATGGATTTGCCCCAGCTCATGGATTTGCCCCAGCACATGGATATGCCCCAGCTCATAGATATGCCCCAGCACATGGATATGCCCCAGCTCATAGATTTGCCCCAGCACATGGATTTGCCCCCCAGCTCATGGATATGCCCCAGCTCATGGATTTGCCCCAGCACATGGATTTTCCCCAGCACATGGATTTGCCCCAGCTCATGGATTTGCCCCAGCACATGGATATGCCCCAGCACATGGATATGCCCCAGCTCATGGATTTGCCCCAGCACATGGATATGCCCCAGCACATGGATATGCCCCAGCTCATGGATTTGCCCCAGCACATGGATTTGCCCCAGCTCATGGATTTGCCCCAGCTCATGGATTTGCCCCAGCTCATGGATTTGCCCCAGCCCATGGATTTTCCCCCCAGCACATGGATTTGCCCCAGCACATGGATATGCCCTAGCTCATGGATATGCCCCAGCTCATGGATTTGCCCCCCAGCTCATGGATTTGCCCCAGCTCATGGATATGCCCCAGCTCTCACCTGGATATTGCCCCAGCTCCCGGGCAGCGGGAGTGACTGCCCGCCCCGGTCCTGAACAGCGTGCGAGTCCGTCCTGTTGAAGGGGAGGCGGCTGCGTGCGTGCGCAGGTCACGCGGTCCGGCCAGTCAGGTGGTACAGAGACTCAGTACCACCTGATTAGACGGACCACGTGACCTGCGCCTGCACGCAGCCGCCTCCCCTTCAATCAACAGGACGGACTCACTGTTTAGGACCGGGCAGGCACTCCCGCTGCCCGGCATCTGGGTCCCCTCAACCCGCGCGGCCCTTGGGCGGCGCCGAGGGCCCGGCGGGTCAGTCGGGCCACAAGTTTTAGGGGCGCATAATTTCAAAAGAAATTATGCGCCCCTAACAAAACTGCGCCCGGGGCCACGGCCCCCCACGCTACGCCACTGCCGAACACACACACACACACACACACACACACACACACACACTCTTCTGCCTGTTGAATCTGTGCTTAGATGCAGTTGAAGGGGAGAGGTGGGGCAGGGGCCATTAGGTCACAGCTGGCTGCTTCACACTGCTATCGGAGTCTAGTTTCCCTGCTTCATCTCACATGCAGTGTCACACAAGCTATTTAGCAACAAGGTGTGAAAGGCAGGCAGCCCTGAATACAGAGCATAGAGCTGGACTGGGGTAACAGATGTCCAGAGTCTCTGACTTTTAAGGAATGTAAACTTTTTTTTTTCTTTTGAAAAGCCCCTGCACCTCATGAGCAGATTCACTCACCCGTCCTGACCTAGATCGATGACCACCGGGACAAACACCTTCTGCCGCGTTCAGCCTTCTGCTCGGCAGGCTGCTCCCTCCCACAGCACACAGTGAAGCGTGGCCCCCGACGTGCCGCATCATAATCCTGTGACTCGCCCAGTCAGCTGCTGAATGCTGACACCATCATCCTGCGTCCTGCTCCTCTCTTCCTGACCGACTGCTGGCTGGGAACTTTTAGGGGGCGCAAATTTCTTTTGAAATTATGCGCCCCCTAAGAAAACTGCGCCCGGGGCCACGGCCCCCCCAGACCCCCCATCCCTCCCCCCCTTCCCCCCCTGTTATGGAAAAGTTTGGTCTTTGCGCACAAAGTCCTGGTGCACTAAAAGGTACTCTTCAGTATTAAAGTGCGCCCAGTACAAACAAATCCGTCGCTATGAAAAACACGCTATATTCAGTTCTTTCTGTATAAGGGGTGAAGTACTTCTCTATCCCAGAAAGAATCAGACAGACACGCTGCTTCTAGCTGGAGATCATCTGCCCAAGTTCCAGAGAGCCCCTCGTCCGCTTAATTTATTAGACAATAGGACAACGCCCAGTGGCTAACTGGTTTTACAGCAGGAACCAGTTAGACCGGTAATTACATTTACATATCAAAAGGACAGGGGAGTGGACTGGGATGACCGACCAGCCCCCTGTACATGACTCAATCCCTGAGTCACGTACATTGTACCCATCAGCCATGTTTGTCCAACCATCCCCCATCACTGTCAGTATGGACCCCATTCAATACTGATCAGATTTGATCAGTATTAAGTGAAGATCAGTCTACTTGTTCTTATAGATTTTGAGACATATCTGCGGAGACATTCCAGTTATTGTCAGTACACGGTACGAGTGTACAGACAAGGCTTAAATGTATTAAAAGCAGGTATGTCGTCTCTAAACCCAAAAGAAGGTTTTCACACTGACAATATTGCCGCTGGTTCTGACTAAACCCAAATACACTCTGCTAGAGCGTTTCTCCATTTAAATCCAACACAGGGAGACAGATGACAACTTATAAAACACACACATCCTAGAATATAATGTCCACATAATAAAATTTCCACAACACCCCTCACAGGTTGGAGACTTATTATTATTTTATTATTTTACTATGCACCTCAACTCCATTTTTTTTTCTCTCTCTCTTCTCTCTTCCTTCTCTCTCTCTCTCATCTCCTCCCCCTCCCTCAAATCTTTCCCACTCTTCTCCTTTGATCTATCTCTTCCCTCTATATCCCTGCTTACAATTAGGGATGAGCGGTTCGGGTTTGGATAGTTCGGTTTGGGTGTGTTCGGTTCGGGTTCGGGAAAAAAAAAAGATTTTGAAAAAAGTATAAAAAATGCTTAAAAAATACTAAAAAAATCAAGAAATAAAGAGACTATTTACTGCAGAATATTATAAGCAACGGTTTATTAGATATTGAATTAAAAAATAATGTCTAGGTGCAAAGCTTCGCACCTCTACATGACCTTTTTTTTTTTTAAACGGCATAACAACAACAGATGTTTTAGCCTGGTCTAATCAATTTGATACATTTTATGTAGAATGAAGGTGTGGGGTGTCTGAGTGAGTAATTTCCCTCCTAAAACTTCCTAATATGCTGCATTTAAGTGCTATGTGAAAAAATACAAAATTTCCACATTGCCCACTTTTAACATCTAAAGCAATGTTATTTTTCACCTCGGGATTAAACATTCACAGGGTTATTCAGACAGCGGTGAAAAGCAGGAGAATAACTGGAGAAGTGAAAATTCTAGGTCAAAATAGCCGAACCAGAAAAATTCTCCCATTTATCTCACTTTCCAAATCGGCTATTTGGTCTAGATTGTTCTCTTCTCCTGCCAGTTCTCCTGGCTTTCACCTCTCTCTCAGGGTTGTTCAGAGAAAGGTGAATACCAGGAGAATGGCTGGAAAAGAGAACAATCTGGACCAAATAGCCGATTTGGAAAGTGAGATAAGGCTAGGGTCAGACTAACGCATTTTTCACAGCGACCGTCAAAAAGTGCGTCCGAACACATTGCCGTATTTTTTCACGGAATGCGTGAAAACGGTCATACGATGCACATTTTTGTGGCGTGTTCGGCTCATCCCTACTTACAATGTCTCACACTTCATACGGGATCATCCACTATAGTACCTCATGCACGCTTCATTTAAACACCAGGATGATCCGGATTACCTGCGGATTACTTGTGGTTGGTCTGCACCAATTTATGGGTCTAACTATAACTCACACGCAAGGACTTGCCTATTTGATGTTCTCCTTGTGTACCTGTATCGCATAACTGATGAACCATTTTAATTGCCATTATTTTACAATTTTGTACTCCAACGAGATATATGTACTAACGCGCTCCTCTAATAAAATTTAATTTTGAATACAAAAAAAGAAATGGGAACTTGTTACATTTTGTGGGGGGAATTACGTGATTTATAGCAAACGCACCCCATAGAAAAAAATCATAAGTGCATCATCGTTCACATTAAAATTGAAATGTGAACAATATTGCTGCGTTAATACAAATAACACACCAAAAAATACATGTTTTTATTTTCTTTTTGATTTTTTTTAACTTTATACCTGGTCATGTTGGGTATCATTCGAAAGACCATGCTCAGGCCATTCGATTGACACCCTCCATGACCCCCTAGATGTCTGGAGATATCGGGGTTCAAATGAACCCCCTATCTCCACCAGGGGATTGGCCTGGGCAATATATATACGCATGATGTGAGCTGGCCTGGGCAATATATATACACATGATGGCACATCTGTGACTGTCTGTGAGCATGATGTGAGCTGGCCTGGGCAATATACATATATGCATGATGTGAGCTGGCCTGGGCAATATATATACGCATGATGTGAGCTGGCCTGGGCAATATATATATGCATGATGGCACATCTGTGACTTGTCTGTGAGCATGATGTGTGCTGGCCTGGGCAATATATATATACGCATGATGTGAGCTGGCATGGGCCTGGACAATATATATATACGCATGATGTAAGCTGGCCTGGGCAATATATATTTATACGCATGAGGTGAGCTGGCCTGGGCAATATACATATACGCATGATGTGAGCTGGCCTGGGAAATATATATACGCATGATGGCGCATCTGTGACTGTCTGTGAGCATGATGTGAGCTGGCCTGGGCAATATACATATACGCATGATGTGAGCTGGCCTGGGACTGGGCAATATATATATATATATGCATGATGTGAGCTGGCCTAGGCAATATAAATATACGCATGATGTTAGCTGGCCTGGGCAATATATATATACGCATGATGTGAGCTGGCCTGGGCAATATATATACGCATGATGGCGCATCTGTGACTTGTCTGTGAGCATGATGTGTGCTGGCCTGGGCAATATATATATACGCATGATGTGAGCTGGCCTGGGCCTGGATAATATATATATATGCATGATGTGAGCTGGCCTGGGCAATATAAATATGCGCATGATGTGAGCTGGCTTGGGCCTGGGCAATATATATATACGCATGATGTGAGCTGGCCTGGGCAATATATATATGCATGATGGCGCATCTGTGACTGTCTGTGAGCATGATGTGAGCTGGCATGGGCAATATACATATACGCATGATGTGAGCTGGCCTGGGCAATATATATACGCATGATGTGAGCTGGCCTGGGCAATATATATATGCATGATGGCACATCTGTGACTTGTCTGTGAGCATGATGTGTGCTGGCCTGGGCAATATATATATACGCATGATGTGAGCTGGCATGGGCCTGGACAATATATATATACGCATGATGTAAGCTGGCCTGGGCAATATATATTATACGCATGAGGTGAGCTGGCCTGGGCAATATACATATACGCATGATGTGAGCTGGCCTGGGAAATATATATACGCATGATGGCGCATCTGTGACTGTCTGTGAGCATGATGTGAGCTGGCCTGGGCAATATACATATACGCATGATGTGAGCTGGCCTGGGCCTGGGCAATATATATATATATATGCATGATGTGAGCTGGCCTAGGCAATATAAATATACGCATGATGTGAGCTGGCCTGGGCAATATATATATACGCATGATGTGAGCTGGCCTGGGCAATATATATACGCATGATGGCGCATCTGTGACTTGTCTGTGAGCATGATGTGTGCTGGCCTGGGCAATATATATATACGCATGATTGGTGAGCTGGCCTGGGCCTGGATAATATATATATACGCATGATGTGAGCTGGCCTGGGCAATATAAATATGCGCATGATGTGAGCTGGCTTGGGCCTGGGCAATATATATATACGCATGATGTGAGCTGGCCTGGGCAATATATATATGCATGATGGCGCATCTGTGACTGTCTGTGAGCATGATGTGAGCTGGCATGGGCAATATACATATACGCATGATGTGAGCTGGCCTGGGCCTGGGCAATATATATATATATATGCATGATGTGAGCTGGCCTAGGCAATATAAATATACGCATGATGTGAGCTGGCCTGGGCCTGGGCAATATATATATACGCATGATGTGAGCTGGCCTGGGCCTGGGCAATATATATATATGCATGATGTGAGCTGGCATAGGCAATATAAATATACGCATGATGTGAGCTGGCCTGGGCCTGGGCAATATATATACGCATGATGGCGCATCTGTGACTTGTCTGTGAGCATGATGTGTGCTGGCCTGGGCAATATATATATACGCATGATGTGAGCTAGCCTGGGCAATATATATATACGCATGATGTGAGCTGGCCTGGGCCTGGGCAATATATATACGCATGATGTGAGCTGGCCTGGGCAATATATATACGCATAATGGTGCATCTGTGACTGTCTGTGAGCATGATGTGAGCTGGCCTGGGCAATATACATATACACATTGTGGCGGAATGGAGTATCCGCCTGCGTCCTGCTCTATCTGACCCCCTTCTTTGGTGTTGCCAAGCCCGACTACCGAGTGGCACGGCACCCGGCGTCTCGAGCGGCTTGGGTAGAAGACTACGTGGCGGTGGAGATCTGGAGAGTAGATGGGGCACCCACGGTGGAAATCCGCCCGACTACCGAGTGGCACGGCACTCGGCGTCTCGAGCAGCGGATCTACTGACCATTGAAGGGCTGGAGACGGTCTGCGTGGCGAACCGCGGTTCGGTAGAGTCTCCTTGCAGATGCAGGCACGGCGCTCAGCCGAGGTCCCGATTCGGGGTGGTTGCGGTATCCCAAGATACCGATTCAAGGTGGCACAACGGCGCGGCGAATCGATGTTCTGCTGCGGAGTTAGAGTGACCCGTTCCTGGGTGGTGGTGATATGTAGCCGACGTGAAATGACAACACCAGGCAGAGCTGTATGTTTCAAACACTCAGATGAACTGACTCTTTTAATGAACAACGCCACTATTTATTGCTGAAGTACAACAGTCATAATTTGCATACCCATACTAATTAGTATGTCAGTTATTTACAATCAACATTCTTCACATTCTCTTAGCCTTCAACTCACACAACGTGTGTACATCCATTGTTCCAGCACATCAGATTAAACACACACTATCAGAGATCCCTTAAATTAAACATGTAGCTAGATAATGGGGAAAATCCCTGACGCATAAATTACACAGCAGCAAAACTTGTTTACTGGCTACAGAAAAAACACATTTACCTACAGGAATATAAGTATGTTTTAAAACCAAAGCTATGTCATTTCACTAAACTAAATTAAACTAAAACCAAACGATGTAAAGTATATTTAAAAATCACACAGGGTACATCTTAATACAGCACATCAAGTAAAACCACATCTAGCAAGGAAATAAACTGTTCATACATTGAAACGCACACTGCAAAACGTTCAAAGGAAAACTAGGTCCTTTTAAAAATGTCTTGGATTTGAGTCCTGGGTCTCGCTGCACCGAGCCCCTATGTCCCTTGCGTGACACACATGATGTGAGCTGGCATGGGCAATATATAAATATGCATGATGTGAGTTGGCCTGGGCAATATATATACGCATGATGTGAGCTGGCCTGGGCAATATATATATAAACGCATGATGAAAATTTGCAAATGATAAGGCACGTAAAGTGAAATTTTGATGTGTCTGAAATTGAAACTTAAGTGACAACTCTTATTTTTTTTTCTGATAATTTATATTTGTTCAATACTGTTAATTTTAATTTGTTTAATAGAGATAATTTAACCCTTTCGCTGCTGAGGATTTTCACACCTCTGTGCTGAGGTCATTTTTAACCGCGTTTTGTAGCCATATTTTGATATATGACCCAGACATATTATATATCGTTCTTTCCGGCAGACTTGGCAGATTCATAATATGTCATTATTATATGTATACGTTATGTCATGTCTGTATATTATAACAAAAAATGCAATAAAATTAGAATTTTCAATAATTTATTATGTGTAAAGTGTTTTTTTTTCACATTTTAACATGCAATTGTCATGGAACGGACATAGGGGCTCTGACCAGCGAGCCCCAGAACTAACAGCCTGGGACATTTCAAAGACCTTTTTCTTTATTTGAGACTCTTTCGGTTTTGCGTGTTGAAATGAACAGTTATACCTTTTCTAGATGTGGTTTTATTGGTGTGATGTATTACCATGTATCCTGTATTGTATGAGTGTGGATTCAGATGTGTAATTGTGTGATGCATTTAAAGGTATTATATTTCCCCTTGGTTGCTAGGAGTGAAAGGCTGTGTTGAAATTCAATTGTATGCTAATTTCTGTGTACATTAGCTCTGTGTGTAATCTGATGATGCAAGCATGCCATTGTATGCAAATTGAGTTCCCATTCAAGCCTGGGCATGTCTCCTTTGTGTGTGAGATGTTTAAATGCGTGTCCCATTTGAGTAAAAAGTCAGTTCAACTGCGTTTGACTTGAAGCATACAGCCCCGTTTGGTGTCGTCATTTCATCGCTAAAATCACAGTGCAGGAGACACTCTGCGGTCTCCTAGCTCCCCACTACGCAGAACGGGTCAACTTAATTCGGCAGCACCATCTCGCCAAGTAACGCCAGGGTCATCTCAGGCCGCTCGAGACGCCGAGTGCCGTGACACTCGGTAGTCGGGCCTGACGCCATCAAGAGGGGGTCGGATTGGAGCACACCCGCAGACGGATAACACCCCATTCCGTCACACTGGTGGCAAGCGGTGAGGATAGCTCTCTGCACCCCCAGAAGACCCTCATCATGGCAGCATATGCCAATTATAAACGGGACACACTGCGGGGCATGCTGGAGGACCGTGGAGGAACCGTGGGCTCAAAGAGCAAGGATGCCCTGGTCGAAGAATTGGCGGCCCTGGATCAGCAGACCAGGGACCTGCCCGCAACCTCACCACCGATCGTAGCTCAGGCGTCCAGCCCTGAAAACTCCTTACAGAGGAAGGTACAGCAGCGGGCAGCGGCTTGCGGAGCCGCGCCGACAGAAGCCACCTTCCAGAACTTCGTCCGGGACATCACCCATGAAGAAGAGCAGGAGCGGGTGCGCCAACATGAGATACGGCTGGCGGAAATCCAGTACCAACAGGGAGGAAACCCCAACTGGGAAAGACCAACGGCACGGAAGGTGCCCTTCCAGGCCTTCAAGAGCTTCAACGAGGCAGAGGAGGAAATAGAAAGTTTCCTCCAGGACTTTGAACGCTCGTGCCAACTACACGAGGTTCAACGGGCCGCTTGGGTTGGGATCCTGGCGTGTAAACTAACAGGGCGGGCTGCGGAGGCCTACAGGACTGTCCCAGACGAAGAAGCCCGGGACTACGAACAGGTGAAACAAACCCTGCTGGCCCGTTTTGCCATCACCCCCGAAGCCAGCCGGATGAAATTCCGAAATACCCGGCGGCCCCACGGTACTACCCATGTGGAGTGGGCGCACCGGCTGCAACGGGACATGAAGACCTTGTTCGCCGGAAGCAAGGCTCGAACCCTCGAAGAAGTCACTCAGCTGTTCCTTCTCGAGCAGTTTTTTGACCACACCGCCCCGGCCGTGCGGGAGTGGGTGAGGGACAAGAAGCCCCAGACGGTGCAGCAAGCGGCCACCTGGGCCGATGAGTATACGGACACATGCACGTCCCACGGGGGGGAACGACCTCCACCCTCCCGATCCACCCTACCACCTCCCCGTGCCACACCCCCACCCGGAGCCAACAACACGCTGGCCCGCACCCCGGGTCCCAAACCGGGCCCCTTCCACGGCTTCCATCCGTTGTTATGGGTGCGGCCAGATGGGCCACTACCGCCAGAACTGCCCCAACCAGCCGCCCCTTCCGCGGGGCCCCATCCGAGCCCCACCCGCAGCTCATTGTTACCAGGAGGAATCCCCATACTGGGACCCACAGGAGGAATGGGGGATGCTGCATGAGGCCGATCCCGTGCAGGCTGCATCCGCCGACAACCGCCAACACCACAGACAGGTGGTATGGATTAACGGGCGGGCCGCCGAAGGTCTCCGCGACTCCGGCGCTACCATCACGCTTGTCCGGCCTCACCTGATTCCCCGAAAGGACCGGCTGGACCGCACCGTCGCTGTTCGCGTAGCCGGAGGCAAGGTGCTCCGACTCGCTACCGCCTGAGTCCATTTGGATTGGGGTCGGGGGAGGGATCCGTGCGGGTGGGGTTACTCGACCAACTACTGGCAGAAATCCTCCTGGGGAACGACCTGGGACACTTGGTATCAGCCTACGCCACGGACGCGGCCGCCCCAGTGACCACCCGGCAACAAAGCCACGGGATCGACCAAGGCATTCCGGTCGGGACCCAGGTGAGACCAACCAGACCTCTCCGACCTCCCAAACCCCCCAATCCTCCCAGACCCCCCCCGACCAGACGAACCCACATCTCCTCCCCGGACCACCCCCTCACGTGGAGCTCTCCAGCCACCCTCCGGCACCAGACCCAGACTGACCCCACCCTAGAAAGGTACCGCGACTGGGCCGGCCAGGGTCCCGGCGACGGACGGGACGACAGCATTGAGTGGGAAGATGGGCTACTGTATCGGTACACCAATAGGGGAGACGCTCAGAAACCACGGGCTCCCCACAAACAGCTAGTAGTACCGCAGGCCCCCAGAAAGGAACTCCTGAGACTGGCCCACGACATTCCCCTCGCCGGCCATCTAGGAATGGCCAAGACCCGACACCGGTTAACCCGAGCATTCTTCTGGCCTCGCCTTAGTGAGGATGTCCGGGAGTACTGCCGCACCTGCCCGACCTGCCAGAAAACGGGGAAAACTGGGGACCACCCGAAAGCCCCCCTTCACCCCATGCCCATCATTCAAGAACCCTTTAGTCGGGTGGCGGTAGACATAATTGGTCCCTTACCCCGCCCCAGCGCCACCGGGAAAGATATATTCTCACCGTGGTGGACTACGCCACCCGATACCCCGAGGCGGTGGCCCTGTCTAACATTCAGGCAGACACCGTCGCCGATGGCCTCCTACAGGTGTTCTCTAGGGTAGGATTTCCTCAGGAAATCTTGTCTGATCAGGGCTCCCAATTCACCGCTGAGCTAACCCAACAGCTCTGGCGTCTGTGCGGGGTTAAGGCGCTTCACAGCGCCCCATACCACCCGCAGACGAACGGGCTGTGCGAGCGTTTAATGGGACCCTGAAACAGCTCATCCGCGCTTACACCCAAGAGAGGAAAGACTGGGAGAAATACCTACCCCACCTGTTATTTGCCTACCGGGAGGTCCCCCAAGAGTCGACCGGGTTCTCCCCCTTCGAACTCCTGTACGGGCGACGGGTGCGAGGCCCCCTAGACTTAGTCCGGGCGCAGTGGGAGGGGGACAGGAAAAAGGGCTCCCCGCCGTGAGTTACGTCCTGGAGCTCCGAGAGCGCTTGACCGAACTCACGGCGATGGTTCAGGGGAACATGCAGGCAGCCCAGGCCCAGCAGAAGGCATGGTACGACCGCTCTGCCCGCAGCCGCTCGTTTCTCGTGGGGCAGAAGGTCCTGGTGTTGAAACCACAGCGGCAGAACAAGCTGCAGGCGTCCTGGCAGGCCCCTATCGGGTGGTCACCCAAGTGGGAGAGACCACCTACGTGGTTGTCAGCTGTACCGACACCAGGATCCAGCGGACGTTCCATGTCAATATGCTGAAGGCATACCACGAGCGCCCCGAGACGGTATCTGCCATCTGCGCTCCTGCGACCGAGGAGGCAGAACAGTTCCCCCTGGTAGACCTCCCCGGGATAGACGGTCGGCCCTCAGGGGTGGAACAAGTGCAGCTAGGGGAAGGGTTGGGTCCCCATAAGCAGGAGCAGGCTAGGCAGCTGCTCCAAGAGCACCAGGAGCTCTTCTCCGCACTCCCTGGCTACACCAGCCGGGCCGTGCACCAGGTGGAAACCCCCGGCCAGCGTCCCCTTCGGCAACCGGCATACAGACTCCCGGAGGCAGTACGCGAATCCATGCGGGCTGAAATCCGGGAGATGCTGGAGCTGGGAGTTATCGAGCCCTCTGCCAGTCCATGGGCCTCGCCCGTAGTCCTGGTCCCCAAAAAGGATGGTACCACCCGGTTTTGTGTCGACTACCGGAGGCTCAATGACTGCACTGTCACTGATGCTTACCCCATGCCCCGAGTCGACGAGCTGTTGGATCAGATCTCCCAGGGCCATTTCTTGACCACGGTAGATCTGTGCAAGGGGTACTGGCAGATTCCCCTTGCAGAGGAGGCGACCCCGAAGTCGGCCTTCATCACCCCGTTCGGCCTGTACCAGTTTCGGGTCATGCCGTTCGGGATGAAGAACGCCCCGGCCACTTTTCAGCGGTTGATCGATCGCCTCCTCGATGGCCTCCAGGAATTCGCTTGCGCGTACCTGGACGACATCGCCATCTACAGCCAGACTTGGGAGGAACACCTTCACCATCTGGGGGTGGTATTCGCTCGGATAAGGGACGCCAACCTGACCCTTAAACCCGCGAAGTGTAGGATAGGGATGTCCGAGGTACAGTACCTCGGCCACCGGTGGGTCGGGGAACCCAGCGTCCAGAACCGGCCAAGATAGAAGCCATTCTGGAGTGGCCCACCCCCATCACCAAGACTCAGGTCCTCGCTTTCTGGGCACGGCAGGGTACTACCGGAAATTCGTTCCCAACTATAGCGTCCTCGCCAAACCCCTGACCGACCTGACTAAGAAAACCCTGCCCCGCCAAGTCCTGTGGTCCCCGGAGTGCGAAACCGCCTTCCAACAACTGAAGACCGCCCTAACCCAAGCACCCCTCTTGGCAGCTCCCAATTATAACAAACGCTTTATTGTCCATACAGACGCATCGATGTTCGGACTGGGAGCCGTACTAAGCCAAGTGGGGGACGACGGGGGGATCATCCGGTGGCTTACATCAGCCGCAAACTCCTACCCCGGGAGGTGGGATACGCAGCGGTCGAGAAAGAATGTCTGGCCTTGGTTTGGGCCCTGCGAAAGTTCCAGCCGTATGTGTACGGGCGGTCCTTCACCGTAATGACGGATCACAACCCCCTGGTGTGGCTCAACCGGGTGGCGGGGAGAACGGCCGCCTGTTGCGGTGGAGCCTGGCCCTCCAACCTTTTAACTTTTCTATCCAATACCGGCCCGGGCCACAGAACGGGAATGCCGACGGTCTATCCCGGCAATCGGCCCGGGAACCCGGAGATCCAAGCTCCCCGACTTCCCCTATTTGACCCGTGTGGGTCCAACCGGGTCCGTCGGACTCGTTTGAAGGGGGGAGGAATGTCATGGAACGGACATAGGGGCTCTGACCAGCGAGCCCCAGAACTAACAGCCTGGGACATTTCAAAGACCTTTTTCTTTATTTGAGACTCTTTCGGTTTTGCGTGTTGAAATGAACAGTTATACCTTTTCTAGATGTGGTTTATTTGGTGTGATGTATTACCATGTATCCTGTATTGTATGAGTGTGGATTCAGATGTGTAATTGTGTGATGCATTTAAAGGTATTAATTTCCCCTTGGTTGCTAGGAGTGAAAGGCTGTGTTGAAATTCAATTGTATGCTAATTTCTGTGTACATTAGCTCTGTGTGTGTGTGTAATCTGATGATGCAAGCATGCCATTGTATGCAAATTGAGTTCCCATTCAAGCCTGGGCATGTCTCCTTTGTGTGTGAGATGTTTAAATGCGTGTCCCATTTGAGTAAAAAGTCAGTTCAACTGCGTTTGACTTGAAGCATACAGCCCCGTTGGTGTCGTCATTTCATCGCTAAAATCACAGTGCAGGAGACACTCTGCGGTCTCCTAGCTCCCCACTACGCAGAACGGGTCAACTTAATTCGGCAGCACCATCTCGCCAAGTAACGCCAGGGTCATCTCAGGCCGCTCGAGACGCCGAGTGCCGTGACACTCGGTAGTCGGGCCTGACGCCATCAAGAGGGGGTCAGATTGGAGCACACCCGCAGACGGATAACACCCCATTCCGTCACCAGCGATCTTTGCGGTTATAATTTTGTATGGGGTGGACGCTTGTTTAATAAAAATTAGAAATTGGGGTCGTCGTTACATTTTTTGGGGGGAAAATTTTCGCTTTTTTTAACAAACGCACGCGCATACAAAAAATCGTAGTGTGCAGGCAATTAATTGTCAGCATTATAATTGAAATGGGAACAATATTGCTGCATTAAAAAAACAACAACAAAAATAAAACTTGTTTATTTTTTTTTAAGAAATTTTTTTTTTAATATTTTTTATTTTTTATTTTTTTTTAAAAACATTTTTTCATGCCATGCTCTGCTCTGGCGATTCCAACGATATCAAACCTTAACCCCTAGCTGCCACGGAATCGGGAGATAGGGGTTTCCAATGAACCCCTATCTCCACATTGGTGGCAAGCTAGGGGTTACTCCCGGACTGGTGAATCGTGCTATGACGATGAACGCCAGTCCTCAGGGGGAGTTTCCTGGAGGCTTGGCGACATCCAAGATGTTGGCCCAGCTCCAGGAGAGGTCAGATGCCGGCGCTTTTCAGCGCCGATTCGTGATCCGGCTCCCCAGGGGTTAATCACAACCACCGTTTGCAAGGGAGGCTGACCTTCAAACGGTGCTGAATTAACCCCCTCCCCCCCCTTCTCCCACCCCCGCCCCCCACCCTTCTGCCCCGGCGGATCGGAGGGAGAGAAGTTCCGAAGGACCTCCCTCCCTTTCAGGCGCTTCCTCCGCAGCATGCGGGGGCCTGAATTCAAGATGTCATCGCGCCAGCATGATGACATCAATTGTTCCGCCGGGTATGACTGCTGGCTGACAGTCCAGATGTCAGGCGCACCGGGGGGGGGGGGCGCAGCAATCCATCGGAATCCGGAGGATTGCTTGCCTCCCGTGTGCATAGGACGCCTCAGCGCGTCCATAGCCACGGAAACCACTTGGCTGGACGCGCTCAGCACGTCCATTAGACAAGCCAGTGGTTAAAAATGGTTTAATACGATGTTATTTATATTTATTTTAACCTTTACTATTGTCCTTTTCAAACTTTATTCTTATATAAAAAGATTTTAGCAGTTTCATGTTGTGTCTTTTTTTTTTTGGGGGAGTAACAAGTAGCTGGTCTTGCCTAGGCGCAAAAATAGTCTAGCACCGGCCCTGACTGCATGGTCCACCCCTGCACTCTTCCACAATACCACAGAGGGTTACTGTATGAATGGCACTTGCCCTGGCCTGGCACCAAAGGCACAATATTTGGTGCATGCCACTGACGCCTGTATCAGATTTCAATATCCTCAGAGGTTACTGTGTGACGGCACTGTTGCCGACGCTAAAGGCTCAATTTTAAGCACCTATGTGATACTTTCATCCAAGCCTGCATAAGTTTCACAATAATTTAGCCAAAAAAATCACTCAACTTTTTTTGCGTGTCCTAAAAATGTCTCCTCTTTTCATACAGACTGCCGCCCCAAGCAGTTGTTTATGGATAGATTAAAGGAAAAGCATTTACCATCATTTGAAACTTCATTTTTTTGTTTTTAAATGTTTCTATACAGTGAGAAACAAGGGGGGTGTTTGTGAGGGTCCTGAGAACGAGCAACAGCACAATGGCCTGCTCTACGGTGGGTGCCCGCTTAGGTCTCACAAACAAGGTTTTTAGCTTGCTTGTGCCATTACAGGGATGAATTTTCCATATGCAAATCAGCCTGCTCTCACCCAGAAAGGGTGGCCAGTGCTGATTGCCAAGGACATCATCCCTGCACGAGAGGTGCAGCAACCCCCGACGATCGTTTCGGCCTTCTTGGGCCTCCAGGAGGGTATAGCTGACACCCCTCTAGGCACATCAAGCAAGGGGTCCACGTCTGGATGACCTTTACAATTACAGTGAGAAACAAGGGGGGTGTTTGTGAGGGTCCTGAGAATCAGCACTGGCTACCCTTCCTGGGTGAGAGCAGGCTGATTTGCATATGGAAAATTCATCCCTGTAATGGCACAAGCAAGCTAAAACCTTGTTGTGAGACCTGAGCGGCCGTAGAGCAGGCCATTGTGCTGTTGCTCGTTCTCAGGACCCTCACAAACATCCCTCTTGTTTCTCAATGTTTCTATACATCCCAGAAATCCGCCACTTCACCTCCTAGGCATGATATTTGAAGGAATTTTTCGTTTTTATTTTAACCCTTATTTCATGGAAACGCCACTGTCCTTTAAAAATTTTTTTTTTTACTTTTTGCCCTTGTTTCCTGTCCCCCAGGGCACTACCCGGACCCCCATACACCTTTTAATGGCAAATATCTGGCTTGTATGCCCTCTTGGAGGGCACTCTAAAAATCGATTTGTTATTGAGTTCGAGTTCGGAATTCGAACATTTGGAAAGTTCGAGTTCGAATGCGAACCGAACTCAGGGTGTTCGGCTCATCCCTTAATG
>RXON01000962.1:0-36956 GCA_009667805.1 Leptobrachium leishanense | reverse complement strand
TCAGCGTTCGGTTACCTTTCTCAAGCAATTCGAATCTCTTTGGATAACCCTGTATGTGTGGAGAAAAAAAGGCACAGCACACCAACTCAAAACCCACTCATCCCCACTGTAAATATGGCGGAGGGAGCATCATGGTTTGGGGCTGCTTTGCCGCCTCAGGCCTGGACGATTGTTGTCATTGATAGAAAATTCCAGAGTTTATCAAGACATTTTGCAGGAAAATGTAAGACCATCTGTCCGCCAACTGAAGCTCCGCAGAGGATGGGTGATGCAAGAGGACAATGACCCAAAGCATACAAGTAATTCAACAAAAAAAAATACACCTTCTGGAGTGGCCCAGTCAGAGTCCTGACCTCAACCCGATTGAAATGCTGTGACATGACCTTAAACCCTTAGTGACCGGGCGGTTTTACACAAATCCGTCCTTTAGTGACCGCTGCTGTTTTTACGTTTCTGCGCTGTTAGGGTTTAGGTCAAATTTTCCTCTTACTCGTTTATTCAACCCACACATATTATACACCTTTTTCCCGCCATTAAATGGACTTTCTAGAAATACCATTATTTCCATCATATCCAATAATTTAATATAAAAAAATATGAAATATGATGAAAAAAATGGTAAAACACACTTTTTCGTAATTTAATCCCTAAAGCTATAACCACCAATAAAGACCCCGGCTAAATAGTTTCCAAATTTTATCCCGAGAATATAAATACCCAATTTTTACATGTTTTTACCTTTTAACCCTTTCACTGCTGAGCCAGTTCACCTATGTGCGCTGCGCTCATTCTGACCATTTTGTGCTAATTATTTTTAGATGACAGCCTAGGTCCTATTTAATTAAACTCCCCCCCAAATTTTTTTTTTACATTTTTTTTTAAAACCAAACCTGGTCATGTTTGGTATCATTTGAAAGGCCATAATCAGGCCTTTCAAATGATGGCAAATATGACCATCTAGCTGCCATGGATCGGGAGATAAGGGATCCTTAGGATCCCTTATCTCTACATGGCAGCTAGAGGGTTAACTGGCCCACTGACATCCTCACACATATGGTGAGGTTGTCAGTGGGTGGGGGGGGGCCTGGAGGCTAGGCTGACATCCAAGATGTCAGCCCCCCTCCAGGTTTGAATCACGTTTTGGCGCCAATTGGCGCCGCAACGTGATCCGGCGGCAAAATGGTTAATGCCATACACCGCTGGAAAGGGGAGGCTCTCCCCTCTCCAGCGGTGCAAACGGCATCTCCCTAGCTTCAATGGTTGGGGAGATAGAGGGCTCCGAAGGAGCCCCCCCCTCCCCTCCATTGAAACACATGGGGGCACCTTCTGATGACGTCACCAGCACGCAGCGTGGCGACGTCATCAGCCTCGCCTGCCCATGTAAATCACATGGGCAGGCTTCCTCCCTGTCAGATCGACGTGGGATCCGACGAGGGAGGTGAGTATCGGGCGGGAGGGGGATTTGGCGCCGCTGACGTACCCTGTACGTCATCGGGTCTAAGGGAGACCGAACACAGGACGTACAGGGTACGTCAGCGGTCGGGAAGGGGTTAAGAGAGCGATTCACATCAGACATCCCAAGAATATTGCTACACTGAAACAGTTTTGTGAAGAGGAGTGGTCCAAAATTACTCCAGATCGCTGTGCAGGTCTGATCTGCAACTACAGGAGACATTTGGTTGAGGTTATTGCTGCCAAAGGAGAGTCAACCAGTCATTAAGTCCAAAGGTTCACATACTTTTTCCACCTGCACTGTGAATGTTTACATGTTATGTTCAATAAAAAACATGAAAACATATAATGTTTGTGATGTATTATTTTAAGCAGACTGTGTTTTTCAAATTGTTGTGACTTAGATGAAGATCAGAGCACATTTTATGACCAAAGGGTTCACATACTTTTTCTTGCTCCTGTATATATGTCTGTTTATTTATCTGTCTATATAAAACAGCAAAAGATTGCACTCAACCACAAAACTAAGCGGGTGCATAAGACATCAAATACAAAACACCAAGAAAGAGCACTCCATATTGTTGACCACCTTCCATCATTTTCGGTGGAAAAAAAACACATTTTTAAAAATGCTCAAAAAATCTGACTGGGGATTCAGTTCAAAGTTATGATCATAATTTGCTTAAGCCTTTCACAGTCGCCAATGTACCCCATCTTTGACAGGTCGTATCTAACTTGACCGAGTCTGTACTTACAGGATCAACTCACCCTGGAGCTCCCAGGCAGCTCGAGGCCTTTGTGAACTGAATCCCCATCATTTTACCTCAGTCAGGTTTTTTGAGCATTTTTAGGCTAGGGTCAGACGAAAGCATTTTTCCCCCGTGAACGTGAAGAAGTGCGTCCGAACGCATTGACGTATTTTTTCATGGAATGCGCAAAAACGGTCAGACGATGCGCATTTTCGGGCGTGATTTTGTACGGATCGTCAATAAAACTCTTTTTGCGTCTGGACGTTATGTAGGCTGGACATTAGCAGTGTCTGACATCTCCTAATCACATAAAACACGCCGCTATGCCGCAGCTGCGCACTCAGTACGTCAGTACTAGCGGTTCAGCGTTCTCAGAAAAATGCATTCAAATTCCACTTGCGTTGCACGGCCGGACTTTTGTGCGGCCGTACATCGTATATTGGCCGTCATTGCCCGTCATCTGCCGCTAGTGCGGCCGTAATTATGTGCGCCAGAACGCACGTTAAAAGTGCGCTGGTCTGACCCCAGCCTTAAAACTGTTTTTTTTTTCACAGAAAATGATGGAAGAAGGTGGTCAATAATCTGAAGTGCTCTTTCTTTGTGTTTTGTATTTGATGTCTTCGATTAGACATGTGTTTTCGTTTTAGTACTAAAACGATTTAGTCCGAATTTTGGGATAATTTAGTTTTCATATGACTCAAGAGATACGAAATTGCTCAGTACAAAAACGAAAGAAACTAAAATAAAATGCACTACATTTTAGTTTCAGTCCTTTTTGTGATATTACATTGAGTGAAGGAGACCAGCAATAAAGAGCGCAACATCGCAAAGCTACAGAAAAGGTTTGTATGCATAATCCTTCCTGACCACTACCCGAAAATCTAACAGTGATAGAGCTCCAGAATACTCACTCGCAGCACAGACAGCCAGCACAGGAGAGGAAACCTTTACTTAACCCTTGCATGTCTATGAGACAGACGAGATGATAAAAGCAGCTGGAGAGGGAAAACATTCAAATAAATCCCACTGAAAGCTAATGACAGAGGAAGGCTGGAAAGTAAAAAACCCTTTATAACAAGCAGCACTGGGAGAAGAGAGGGACTTTAATTAATGCAGGAGGATGTTCTATACATTATACAGTGAGGGGTATTAATGTAGGAGGATGTTATATACATTGGACAGAGAAAGGTATAATTGAGGAGGATGTTCTATACAGAGAGGGACATTGATTAATTCAGGAGGATGTTCTATACATTATACAGAGAGGGGTATTAAATAATGCAGATGGATGTTGTATATATTATACAGAGAGGGGTATTAATTAATGCAGGAGGATGTTCTATACATTATACAGAGAGGAGCCTTTTTTTTAGTCCTTTAAATCCAGTGGCTGCTTGTTATATTATCTCTCAGTACAATGTATCAGTAACTGACCGTAACAGCGCTCAGAGTTTCAGTAAAACAAGGTTGTTATAACCTCCTTTATATATAAAAATATTATTTACTAGTTTTACTGAAACTCTGAGTGCTGTGGTGAGCAGCAGTCAGTTACTGTAACAGCTTTGCCTGACACACTGTGCTGAGAGTGAGAGATACTGTAACAAGCAGCGATCTCAGCCCTCTGAGGAGCCACTACAATAGTAATTGTATCCACTGGTTTTCGGATGAATGAAATTAGTTTTCATACTGAAGAACTGAAAACAAATTTCTTTAGCAACTAAATAAATTGCATTTTAGGACAAATCCATTAGTTCAAAATGAAATTTTGTGCCGTGCACATGTCTATCTTCGATGCACCCGCTTAGTTTTGAGGTTGAGTGCAACCTTTTGCTGATTTGTATTTTTTATATATACATATATATATGGAGCTGACAACTCCCATTTGGTATGCACCCCTCCCTGTTCAGACAGTGGCGTCGCTACGTGGGGGTGGGGGGTGCAGCCTGCACCAGGTGTCACCCGCCCTAAGGGTGACACCAAAGTGCGGCGTACAGAGGGGGGGCGGTGGCCCCAAGCATCCAGTTGGGGGGCACCCAAGTGCTCCCCCCGAGAAGATCCTACCGGTGGCCGCGTGCTTTTTTCTCTTATGTGCGGCCGCCAGCATGAATATCTGCCACTCGTCTGGTGTTCTATACACCAGCCGTGAGATCGCGGCTGGCTGGTGTATAGAACACTAGACGAGCGGCAGATATTCATGCTGGTGGCCGCACATAAGAGAAAAAAAGCACGTGGCCGCCGGCAGGATCTTCTCAAGGGAGCAGACAGGCACCCTCCCTGTGTACAAGACAGGAGGTGAGAGCTGGGGGGAAAATATACCCATATGAGCTGGGGGGAAAATATACTCATATGAGCTGGGGGGCAAATATACCCATATGAGCTGGGGGGCAAATATATCATATGAGCTGGGGGGCAAATATCATATGAGCTGGGAGGGCAAATATACCTATATGAGCTGGGGGCAAATATAACCATGTGTGAGCTGGTCTGGGGCAATATATTCCACGTGTGAGCTGGTCTGGGGCAATATATTCCACGTGTGAGCTGGTCTGGGGCAATATATTCCACGTCTGAGCTGGACTGGGGCAATATATCCATGTGCGAGCTGGTCTGGGGGCAATATATCCATGTGTGAGCTGGTCTGGGGGCGATATATCCATGTGTGAGCTGGTCTGGGGGCAATATATTCCATGTGTGAGCTGGTCTGGGGCAATATATTCCACGTGTGAGCTGGTCTGGGGCAATATATTCCACGTGTGAGCTGGACTGGGGCAATATATCCATGTGCGAGCTGGTCTGGGGGCAATATATCCATGTGTGAGCTGGTCTGGGGGCAATATATCCATGTGTGAGCTGGTCTGGGGCAATATATTCCATGTGTGAGCTGGTCTGGGGCAATATATATCCATGTGTGAGCTGGTCTGGGGCAATATATCCATGTGTGAGCTGGTCTGGGGCAAATATCATATGAGCTGGGGGGCAAATATCATATGAGCTGGGGGGCAAATATACCCATATGAGCTGGGGGGCAAATATCATATGAGCTGCGGGGGCAAATATACCTATATGAGCTGGGGGGCAAATATAACCATGTGTGAGCTGGTCTGGGGCAATATATTCCACGTGTGAGCTGGTCTGGGGCAATATATTCCACGTGTGAGCTGGTCTGGGGCAATATATTCCACGTCTGAGCTGGACTGGGGCAATATATCCATGTGCGAGCTGGTCTGGGGCAATATATCCATGTGTGAGCTGGTCTGGGGGCGATATATCCATGTGTGAGCTGGTCTGGGGCAATATATTCCATGTGTGAGCTGGTCTGGGGCAATATATTCACGTGTGAGCTGGTCTGGGGCAATATATTCCACGTGTGAGCTGGACTGGGGCAATATATTCCATGTTTGAGCTGGACTGGGGCAATATATCCATGTGCGAGCTGGTCTGGGGGCAATATATCCATGTGTGAGCTGGTCTGGGGGCAATATATCCATGTGTGAGCTGGTCTGGGGGCAATATATCCATGTGTGAGCTGGTCTGGGGCAATATATCCATGTGTGAGCTGGTCTGGGGCAATATATCCATGTGTGAGCTGGTCTGGGGGCAATATATCCATGTCTGAGCTGGTCTGGGGGCAATATATCCATGTGTGAGCTGGTCTGGGGGCAATATATCCATGTGTGAGCTGGTCTGGGGCAATATATCCATGTGTGCGCTGGTCTGGGGGCAATATATTCCATGTGTGAGCTGGTCTAGGGGCAATATATTCCATGTGTGAGCTGGTCTGGGGCAATATATTCCATGTGTGAGCTGGTCTGGGGCAATATATTCCATGTGTGAGCTGGTCTGGGGCAATATATTCCATGTGTGAGCTGGGAGTAATATATCCATGTGTGAGCTGGGGCAATATATCCATATGTGAGCTGGGGCAATATATATCCATGGGTGAGCTGCTGGGGGCAATATATATCCATGTGTGCCTTCACTTTCACTGCCTTCGAACAGGCACCGTACTTGCTGGCAGTTGGCCAAAATTTGTGTGCGAGCATATGAGAGAGCTCCACAGCAATAAACCTCACAGTAATGTGCGCTGTGTGTATGAGCATTCAGTGTTATTTGGGAGTACTGATTTATGAGTAAGAGTAGTTAAAAAAAGAAACCGCAAAACTCGGGTGACACCATGACTTACTGCACCAGGTGACACCAACCCTAGTGACGCCACTGTTCACAGGTGCTCCACCATGACAGCCTATAAAGGCCTCGAGCTGCCGGGGAGCTCCAGGGTGAGTTGATCCTGTAAGTGTGGACTCTGTCAAGTTAGATAGGATCTGTCAAAGATGGGTTATATTGGCTACTGTGACAGACTTAAGCAAATTATGATCATAACTTTGTGAACTGAATCCCCATCATTTTACCTCAGTCAGGTTTTTTGAGCATTTTTAAAACTGTTTTTTTTTTCACAGAAAATTATGGAAGTGGTCAATAATATGGAATGCTCTTTCTTGGTGTTTTGTGTGTGTCATATATATATATATATATTATATACTGTTTATAGATAACTGTTTATCTTTATATTTGTCTGTCTGTTTATTTGCTTTGCTGTCTTTTAATATTTTGTTTAGTGTATTATAAAGTCAGTCTAGTTCTACAGTGTAAATTATCTGTGATGCTTCAATAAAGTGCATGACATCCTCCTGAAGAGGACATCTGGGTTTATTAAAGTTTCTAGCATTGTTTAATGAATCAGTTCTCTGATTAATGCAATAACAAGTCAAGCAATTCAGATTAACCTGGGCCGGTCCCTGCGGGTTTACTTTGGAGGTTTGATATCACTGAGATGTATGGAAAGTTTTCTTCTCATGTTGCATCACTTTATACATGTCTCCACAACAAACCCATTCCGAACTTGCTAGGGGAGCAATGTCCCTACATTTAACTTCAATGTGTTTTCGAGAATGTTAACAGCTTTAAATATCACTGGTAAATGTAATGTGCATCTACAAAACACTGATACAAATGAATCATAATTAAACATTAATAGAGTCAGCATGTTGTGTCATTGGTTACTTGGCAAGGTAATATCTTCTCATATCTTTGGTCCTTCCGCTGTTATGCACCCTTTCTTTGTAGCTTTTAACCACTTGCGAGCGAAGGACGTACAGCGAGCATACTCTCATTTCACTCCCATGCGCGGAAGACATTCCCCGCACATCGTCGCGTTCAAGACCCCTACGCCAATACTTACCTCTCCATGCGGGGTCCTACACAGATCTGACTTGAAGTCAGATCTACGTGTTTATACCCCTCCCAGTGCACTGACGTCATCGCAACGGGAGCAATGATGTCAGCTTCAGGCACCGCCCCGGGGAAAGAGTGCCTGAAGGGAGGGGGAGGTCCTTCGGACCCCTCTACCTCCCGGTTCCCCCAGCCCACTGACGTCATTGCGCATGGTATGATTCAGTATGATAATTAACCCCTAGCTGCCAAGGGGTTTCCCTATGGAAACCCTATGGTACAAATGGCATTCTCATTTGGACCCATTATCTACGGATCCGAGGCAGATGGAGGTTAATGTTTGGTATCATTGGAAAGGCCAAAGCCTGGCCTTTCCAATGATACTATCATGATCCTGTTAAAAGTAAAAAAAAATTAAAGTAAAAATAATAATAAATTAAATTTTAAAATTGTAAAAAAAATCATGTTTTTTTTTATATTAACGCAGCACTATAGTTCACATTTCAATTATGTGAACAATGATGCTGCACTAATGATTTTCTTGGGGGTTTTTAGCTAAAATCAAAAAAAAATTCTCAGATAAAGTAACGGGTTTCCAGTTCTCTTTTTTATTTTTTTATTTTACGATTGTACCCCATAGAATATATAACCGAAAGGCTCAGATGCAAAAATGTAAAAAAAATTACTTTACACATTGTAGATGATTGAAATTTTTAATGGAAATTCACACTTTTTAAATTTTTTGTTATAGCATTCTCGCAGGACATAACGTATACACATAATAATGATATATTATGAATCTGACATAAAAAGGATATACAATATGCCTGGGTCGTACAATAAAACATGACTTCAAATCAAGTTTAAATATGATGAGCACAAAATGGTAAAAATGAGTTCAGCACACAGGTGAAGGGGTTAAAGTGATATGTGGCTAGTAATTGTTGCAAACATTTTCAGCATATAGATGCATCTTCTGACTAGTATGGAGTAGTTACCAGTTAAATTGTACATAACAAAGATCTCAGAATAGATGCCAATCACTGGTCATATTGGCAAATGGAAAGAATGTGGGTAGCATGGGTATCCCACCTGAAAAACTAGTGATTTGATGTAACAGGTTCCTTCTATTAAGTAACATCTATTTCGAAATAATGTTTCACTGGCAATTTAAAGAAACAACATTACTATAATGTTCTTTCTATAAATCAGCTTAACCAATATTGAAAAGGATTTATAGTCTTCTCGTTTCAAAGCAATTTTTCAAGTCAAATGGTATAAATGATAAATTCTGTGCATTAAATTGTTGCAGCAGAATAAAGCATACCTCTAATCCCATTATAAAGGCAAGTAAGTGCCAGAGTATAATTTCTCTATAACGCAAGATCAGATAATGTCTACTAGTAAGCGAAGATACAAAAATTTAAAAGTAATAGTAAGGGGAGCCAGGTTGTCCCAGCTGCTATTTACTCCCATACAAAAATAAATTAAGATATAATAGAGTTACTTACAAGGTTATTCAGACTTTCTGTATACTTTGCCATTTTGGAGCCATTTGGCTATTCAGAGAGCAGTAGTTGGCGAACTGCTAGCAAGTATGGTGCCTTTTCAACGGCAGTGAAATCCCCATAGAGAAGCAAGGATTAATCTATTCAGAGAACACTGAAAAGCAGTGACTACGTGCCGAAATGCCTTGCTGTTCGGTGGTTTCATTTGGCAGGTTTATTCAGGAGAACCCCAGAGGCTTCAATGTTCAATATTCCCGTTTTTATACAACATATAATTGTTAATTTTTACTGAAAATAAAATAATCCTTTTTTTTTTTTTTTAGAATGTTTTAGTCATTTTTCGGGATTTTATTCGACCTTTTTTTCTCTTTTTCAGTAACGGATTTTATTTTTTCTGTAACAGACCTTTTTATTATCATTCATAAGACGTTATAAATAAATTCCAGGCATTTTGGTTCATTAGTTTTTTTGCAAACAGCGTTTCAATTTTGACACTTTAAATCGTATTGTTTGTTTGCAGACATGTGCATGGCCCAAATTTTTGTTTTGAATTTTTTTGGTTAAGGTCTGTTTTGGTTTCGGATCGATTCGTTAAGGTATTTTGGACTGATTCATTAATTCGGATGATCTGTATTTCATTTTCGGATCGATGTTTTTCTTACCAATTTTGTTTTTATTTTGTATTTTATGATTAACCCTTTCACTGCTGAGGCGTTTCACGCCTCTGTGCTGAGGTCATATTTACGGTTTTGCTCATCATGTTTAAACGTGTTTTGAAGGCTTATTTTGTATATGACCCAGACATATTATATATTGTTCTTTCCGTCAGACTCGGTAGATTCATAATATGTCATTATTATATGTATACGTTATGTCATGTCTGTATATTATAACAAAAAATGCAATAAAATATGTATTTTCAATAATTACAACGTGTAAAGTGTTTTTTTCACATTTTAACATGCGAGCAATTGCGGTTATATTTTGTATGGGGTGCGCTTGTTAAAAAAATTAGAGATTGGTCTCGTTACATTTTTTTTGGGGAAAATTACACGATTTTTAACAAACGCACCGCATACAAAAATCATTAGTGCAGCATCATTGTTCACATTATAATTGAAATGGGAACAATATTGCTGCATTAACGAACCAAAAAAAAAGAAAAAAAAAATGTTATTTTTTTTTTATAATTTTTTTTTTTTTTAAAAAACAAAACTTTTTTCACTGTAGCGTTTGGTATCGTTGGAACGGCCATGCTCTGGCCGATCCAACCATACCAAACTTTAACCCCTAGCTGCCACGGATCGGGAGATAGGGAGTTCATTGGAACTCCCTATCTCCACCGTTGGTGGCAGTTAGGGGTTAACTCTAGGACTGGCGTCATCGTGCTATGCACGATGACGCCAGTCCTCAGGGGGAGTTCCGGAGGCTTGGCCGACATCCAAGAATGTCGGCCAGCTCTGGGAAAGGATCACGAACCGGCGCTTTTCAGCGCCGATTCGCGATCCAGCTCCCCAGGGGTTAATGCCAGGCACCATTTGGAAGGGCAGGCTGTGCCCTTCCAAATGGTGCCTGGGTTAACCCCCGCAACGCCGCCGATCGGGAGGGAGAGAGGTCCGAAGGACCTCCCCCTCCCTTTCAGGCGCCTCCTCCGCACATGCGGGGGGGGCGCCTGAATTAGGTGTCATCGCGCTGTCGCGATGACACCTAATTTCACCGGCGGCGGTTCCGGATGCTGGGCTGACATCGAGGATGTCAGCCCGCACCGGGGGGGCCAGCGATCGGCCGGAACCCGGCGAACGCTGACCCCAAACGGAGGACGCGCTCAGCGCGTCCTCCGCACACCAGCAGCCATGCGGAGGACGCGCTGAGCGCGTCCTCCGCATCGAAGTGGTTAAAAACAAAACGAAAAAGATACGGGGGGACCCTCTCCTTGGTGCTGAAACCTATTCAGCACCATGGAGATCAGAAATTAACCCTTTGCTAATATAAGCTGTGCCCTTTGAGGTGCCAATGTCCATTAACCCTTTGCTGGGATATAAGCTGTGCCTTTGAGGTGCCCAATGTCCATTAACCTTTTGCTGGGATATAAGCTGTGCCCTGTGAGAGGCCCAATGTCAATTAACCCTTTGCTGGGATATAAACTGTGCCCTGTGAGATGCCCAATGCCCATTAACCCTTTGCTGGGATATAAGCTGTGCCCTGTGAGATGTCCATTAACCCCCTGACTGGGACACAAACTGTGCCCTGTGAGATGTCCATTAACCCCTGACTGGGATACAAACTGTGCCCTGTGAGATGTCATTAACCCATTGCTTTGTTTTGAATTGCAATGATTTATTTTTCGATCTCTGATCAATTTCATTTAGTATTTTGTTACTGTGATTTGTTTTTTTTGGAGTAATTTGGAAATTCGGATTGCTGATCTTCGTTTTAGGAAATGCTCCCAAAAATAAAAATTGGATTTTCGTCTGAATTTCAATTCGGATGAAACGAAACGCACATGTCTATTTGTGGGTTTTTTTCACCCATCCGACAGCTAGTCGGCTTTCTTCTGCTGCTGGTAGGACTGTGCACGCCGGCTCATCGGCTGTGTTTGGCGGCTGTCTGGTGTGTTTGTGGCGGATGTCCGGCGGGATGGCGGTGGAGAGCGACAGGTTTGCGGCGGCAACCAGTGGGTTGGTGGCGGCATTCGGTGGCCGATTCACTGCACTTCAGGGACCCTGTTGTGAACGCCGCCTCAACAAGGCCAGAAACATTTTTCAGATGTTAAATAGCATATGGAAATCTCCTCAATATAGCACCAATACCAAACTGAGACTGAGTTGCGTACTTTCCACCCTACTGTATGGTTCAGAAAGCTGGAGAATGACAGAAAACGACCTCTCAAAGATATCAATATTTCACACAAAGAACCTCCAAAGAATCCTGCGAATCTTCTGGCCCAAAACCATCAGCAACCAATAACTCCTCATTCAGTGTAGACAAGAATGTATGGAGACTATCATCACAAGAAGACGATGTAGATGGATTGGGCATGTCATCAGAAAAGAGCATGGGGACATTACCAGAACTGCCCTTCATTGGACACCAGAAGGAAAAAGCAAGAGAGGAAGACCAAAAGAGCACCTGGCGTCGAATGGTGGAATGAGAACTCAAGACTATGAACCACATGTGGGGTACCATACAACAGATGGCCCAGAACAAACAGGAGTGGTGAACCTTTGTTGCTGCCCTACATGCCAATAGGCATAATGGGCAATAAGTAAGTTGTGAATACTGAATTCACTCCAGGGTGGGGAAATTTGATTCCCCGAAGTGCAGGGAATGACAGAGCACCAAAATGTCGGCGACATTTTGGTGCTCAGTGAATAATCCCTTTAATATTGAACTAAGAACCTGTCTTCAGTTGTTAACTCTTTTTTATTCAAAGAACAAAGGAATTGACCAGAATGGCATAAAAAGGGTAACCTGTCCATGTCTATGTTAAGTATAGGGAGCGCAAAGTACAGTAACCTCGCGCTGAAAAGCGCAAGGTACCAAACGCAAACGGGTTACTGCGTTTGGATTGTTATATGCATTAAACACCGCAGCAAACGTTAATGCTTACGCAAGTGAGCGTTAACATTTGCGTGAAGATTGTAATTTAGCCCACTGTGTGTGGGTGGGGTAGGGGGGTAGTTTAAAACCCCAAAATATCATAAAATGGATGCACTCAGTGACACATATGGAGTAAAATATTTTCTTAACTAAACATACATTAGAAAAACAATGTACATGTAATATAATAATAACATAACATAAACAAGTCATTTCATTTTATCCTGGTAGTGTCCCTTTAACCCCTTAGTGACCGGGCGGTTTTACACAAATCCGTCCTTTAGTGACCGCTGCTGTTTTTACGTTTCTGCGCTGTTAGTGTTTAGGTCAAATTTTCCTCTTACTCATTTATTCAACCCACACATATTATACACCATTTTTCCAGTCATTAAATGGACTTTCTAGAAATACCATTATTTCCTTCATATCGAATAATTAACTATAAAAAAATATGAAATATGATGAAAAAATTTTAAAAACACACTTTTTCGTAATTTAATCCCCAAAATCTACAACCACCAAAAAGGACCCCGGCTACATAGGTTCAAAATTTTGTCCCGAGACTAGAAATACCCAATTTTTACATGTGTTTGCTTTTTAACCCCTTCACTGCTGAGCCAGTTCACCTATGTGCGCTGCGCTCATTCTGACCATTTTGTGCTAATTATTTTGAGATGACAGCCTAGGTCCTATTTAATTAAACCCCTCCAGACAAAAAACAAAAAAAACTTTAAAAAAACCATTTTTTTTTGTTTTTTTGTTTTTAAACCAAACCTGGTCATGTTTGGTATCATTGGAAAGGCCATGATCAAATATGACCATCTAGCTGCCATGGATTGGGAGATAGGGTGATCCTTAGGATGGAGGAGGAACCGAAGGAGCCCCCCCCTCCTCTCCATTGATTTGCATGGGGACGCCTACTGATGACGTCACCACGCAGCGTGGCGACGTCATCAACCTCGCCTGCCCATGTAAATCACATGGGCAGGCTTCCTTCCTGCCAGATCGCCGAGGGATCCAGCGAGGGAGGTAAGTATCGGGCGGGAGGGGGGTTAGGCGCCGCTGACGTACCCTGTACGTCTGCGGGTCTTAGGCTAGGGTCAGACGAGCGCAGTGCGAACGCGCGTGCAGGCGCACTTAATCACGGCCGTAGTAGCAGCAAGTGCCAGGCAATGACGGCCAATATACGAAGTACGGTCGCACAAAAGTCCGGCTGCGCAACGCAAGTGGAAAACGAACGCATTTTTTCGAGAACGTTAAACTGCTAGTACTGACGTACAGAGTGCGCTGCGCCCGCTAGCGGCGTGTGTGCGTGAATTGGAGATGTCAGACACTGCTAATGTCCGGCCAACATAACGTCCAGATGCACAAAGTGTTTTATTGATGATCCGTACAAAATCACGGATGCAAATGCGCATCGTATGACCGCTATCGCGTACTCCGTGAAAAAATGCATCCATTCGTTCGAACGCACTTTTTCACAGACAACGTGAAAATGCGTTCGTCTGACCCTAGCCTAAGGGAGACCCGTGGACAGGACGTATAGGGTACGTCAGCAGTCCTTAAGGGGTTAAGGGGCCCTTACTGAGTTTTAGTTTACACCTTGTCGTTGCTGGTTTTATTAGAGCTACATATTCACCTGGAATTCTGTAATTAACTATGTTGCTTATCCTGCTGCATTAATCAATTATTGATTCAGTTAAAATAAGGTTCTGTATATTCTGACACACACGCATACCCATTCCCTGCCTGTTTGTCCGGTTTCAAAAGTTCGAGTTCGAATGCGAACACGAACCGAACTCAATGCAAGTCAATGGGACTCAAAAGTTTTTTTTTGTTTTTTTTGTTTAGAGTGCCCTGCAAGAGGGCATATATGCAAGATATTTGCCATAAAAGGTGTATGGGGGTCCGGGTAGTGCAGTGGGGGACAGGAAACAAGGAAAAAAAGTAAAAAATAATGTTTTTAAAGGAACAGTGAGTTTTCCATGAAATAAGGGTTAAAAGAAAAAAGGAAAAATTCCTTCAAATATCGGGCCTAGGAGGTCCCCATAACCTGCCCGTGAAGTGGCGGATTTGTAGGATGTATAGAAACATTTAAAAACAAAAAAAATGACGTTTCAAATGACAGTAAACGGTTTTCCTTTAATCTATTCATAAACAACTGCTTGGGGCGGCAGTCTGTATTAAAAGAGGAGACCTTTTAGGACACGCAGAAAAAGTTTAGTCATTTTTTTTTGGCTAAATTATGGTGAAACAGGCCCGACCTTCCTCAGGTCCTATTTTGACCTGGATGACGTGTGGCGCTCCCACCACCCTACGGGCAGGGATTTCACGTTTTACTCCGACCCGCACAAATCCTTTTCCCGCCTAGACCTTTTTCTGGTCTCAAGCTTACTTTCCAACCGTGCCCTACGGACAGACATTGGCCCAATAACTCTCACGGACCACGCACATATCACACTAGAAATCATATTGGAAACCCCGGTGCCCTATTCTAGGAATTGGCGCTTTCCTTCGCATCTCATGACCTCCGGTCTCTTCACCTCTCACGTTGAACTGGCATGGAATAATTACACAGACGATAACATTGAGCACGTCGACGACGTCAACCTTTTTTGGTCTGCGTCGAAGGCAGTGCTTCGGGGTCAAATAATGGAATATGCCGCTCGCACAAAAAAAGAGACTGCTAGACACCTCTCCGATGCCCACTCAGAGCTCCTTAGCAGCTATAGAGCTTATCTCTTAGACTCACCTCCACGACCCTCCAAAAATACAAAAATGACAAGACGCGATACGACTCCCTGGCCACAGAACAGGCACACCGTACATGCCAACGTCAAAAACAGGCTCTGTTCCGCTTTGGCAACAAACAAGGTCGACTTCTTGCTAATTTGGTACGCTCCCAGACCCAGACTAGACCCTTAATTTCAAAACTCAAGACCTCAGACGGAACCATTCTTACCAAACCTAATGACATAGTGGATCACTTTCGTACCTACTTTGCGGACTTCTATAGGGCAGGCCCCGATGACTGTGCCGCCCAACTAAATCTTTTTCATACAGCCCAAATGCCTAAACTTTCCCCAGGAGAACGCGACGCCTCTCAGTACCCATCACACACGCCGAAATCAAAGCGACAATAACCTCACTTAAAAACGGAAAAACACCAGGCCCAGATGGCTTTGGGGCGGAATATTACAAACTCCTTTCTGGCCTGGTGATTCCCCACTTAGTTACGCTGTATAACAATATCCTGGGGGGTGGGACCCCACCCCCGACCTTTAATGAGGCGCGGGTGGTGGTTCTCCCCAAACCGGGAAAAGACCCAACATTGGTAACCTCCTATCGTCCCATTGCACTACTAAATACTGACCTCAAAATACTGTCCTCCATCATGGCTCGCCGTCTTCAAAAACCTCTTGCACGCCTCATAGGGCCTCAACAAACGGGATTCCTTAATGGCCGCCATTCCACTACCAATATACGCAAAGCCATAGCGGCAATATGGTCATCTTCCCTCACGCCACAATCCTCAAACCTCTTACTGAGCTGTGACGCAGATAAGGCGTTCGATAGGATCTCATGGAACTATTTAATCAGATTTATTAAGTTTCATCATTTTGGTAAGACATTCTTAACACTTTTTCGTGCACTCTATCTTACGCCTTCCACTATGATCACAGCAAATGGACTCAACTCCGCCCTTTAACCTAGAGCGAGGAACTAGGCAAGGATGTCCTCTATCCCCGTTATTATTTAACCTGGCCCTAGAACCTCTAATACGTATCATAGAATGTCCCAAACAATATCAGGAATTCATTTGTCCCCCACAGTAGTATTAAAAGTTGTAGCCTTTGCAGACGACTTGTTGATATTCCTTTCAGACCCCGCCTCCGCGATCCCCCCCTATTGAAGTTGTTTGACTCCTTCCATGTAGCCTCCGGCTTCCAAATCAACTACGCCAAGACAGTAGCTCTACCTCTAGGCCCCAAACCACAGGGTTCTTGGCTCCAGGGCTTTCCCTTCTCCTGGGCACCCTCGCCGTATATTAAATACTTGGGTATTATTCTACCGATTGACCTCTCCGGCTTATACAAACTCAACATAGACCCTCACTTAGCCCAAACAAAAGCACTTTTGGAGGCCTGGAGCTCACTTCCACTTTCTTACTTGGGGCGGGCCTCACTTATTAAAATGACCTTATTTCCCAAATTACTATACACTATACAAGTATTGCCTCTCCTACTGAAACCTAATGATCTTCAGTTATTCAACAGGTTGTACGCGTCCTTTATTTGGCAAGATAAGCGGGCACGTATACCACTCCTTAACCTCCAGCAACCGATAGCGAGGGGAGGTATCAACTTCCCCAATTTGCTAGATTATAACCTAGCAGCACTATATCGTTACGTATCGGATTGGCTGAATGATACTTCCCGCTTCACAGCCTTACATGTGGAACAGGCGCTACTTCCTGCCTCCTCTTTACTAGCATTTCTTCACCAACACTCTCCCGCCATCCCCCCTCCCCTACGCGATAACCCTTTGCTCTCCACGACGAAATTAGCTTGGGTCAGAATTCGTAAACGCCTCCAATTGTCCTGGCAAACATCCCTTTGGTCTCCTATCTTGCATAACCCTCACTTTCAAAATGCCTCCCCTGCTCCTATCTTTCGAACCCTGGCTCAACGAGGTTTTAGACTCCTACACCATTACCTAGATGGAGCATCAGGTCTGCCTTATTCTTACACAGCCTTGACAGAACGCATTGCCCCATTAACTATACACCCTGTTTATTACTTACAACTCAGACAGTTCCTTCTCACACAACTGCACACCTTATCTCCCACTGATTTAACTAACCAGTTAGACACGCAATTACTCGTACATAGTTCATCTCCTCCCTCGACTTCAACCATTTACACACTTCTACAACATTCACTCCCCACCTCGAAACCCTGGAGGGCTATCTCTCGATGGGCCACTACTTTTCCAAACCTTACCCCCAACGACCTAGTGTCGGCTACTCTGGTATCAAGACGCACTCTCCCATCCGCCAATTATTGGGACATGTTTTATAGGATACTCCACCGAGCCTACATGGCGCCGGATAGAATGGCCCGTTCAGGACTATTACCTAACGCCAACTGTTTAAAATGCAATTTTTCCCCAGCCGACCTCCATCATTGTCTCTGGTCGTGCCCCTTTATTCAATTATTTTGGGACACCGTACGCCGATTCAGCTCCCAGGTTATCCGAATCGAGATTCCCTTCACACCTAACTGGGCTATTTTCAACTTACCAACTTCACAAACCCTTCAACCCCTCTCTAGATGCCACCGGTTTTGGTTAGGTCTCCTAGCAGCGACGGGCAAAAAGGCCATATTATCTCAATGGATATCCGGTACCCCTCCCTCATTCCGCATGATGTACGATAGAATCTATTCCATATTCTTGGCTGACTGGTCTGAGGCCTCACTACATCAGACTGAGAAAACTCAACAATTCTTTACCCACTGGTCCCCTTTTATTTGTGCCTTACCACCTGAGGTCAAAACCTCCCTACGAAACACGTTCTGCGATGCCCCATGGTATTCCCTACAAATGCTGCGGAACACCCCTCCGATCCCCTCAGATACCTCTGACCACTTGTTAGTTAACTTTCTTGCCTCCACTTCCCGGGATACCCTAACCCAGCCGTCCACCTCTGAGCTTTAAAAGCTGACATTACCATGACACTTCGGTACTGGATTGTGATGTAATACTTTAATTAACACCGGAAACTGTGATTTTTTTTTTTTTTTACATTGTAACAGATTGTACATGATATGAAAAGGAAAAAAAAAAAAAAAAAAAAAATGTTACCCTTTTTCTGTAAATTCATCTTGATCTGAGACGAATAAAAATATGTTAAAAAAAAAAAAATTATGGTGAAACTTATGCAGGGTTTGGATGAAAGTAACAATAGGTGCTTTAAAATAGGCCTTTAGTGTCGGTAACAATGACGTCACACCGTAACCCTTCTGTGGTATAGTGGAAGAGTGCAGGGTTGGACCCTGCGGTCAAATATTAAAATTATATGAATCTGGTACAGGCGTCAGTGCAGCCAAATATTGTGCCTTTGGTGGCAGCAAGTGCCTTCACACCGTAACCCTTTTGTGGTATTGTGGAAGAGTGCAGGGTTGGACCCTGCGTTCCAAAAAATTAAAATGATATAAATCTGGTAATATAGGCGTCAGTGTCAGTGCAGCCAAATATTGCGCCTTCACACCGTTTCCCCTTTGTGGTATTGTGGAAGAGTTCAGTGGTGGAGGTTTTGTGAATGCAGAAGACATCCCCGATATATTCCGTTACGTCAGCATCAGGGGATTGATAGCTGCTGATCCAGGACTGATTAATTTTTATAAATGTCAGCCGGTCTACAGAGTCGGTGGACAGACGCACTCTTTTGTCTGTGACAAAACCTCCAGTGGCACAAAACGTCCTTTCAGAAAGCACGCTGGATGAAGGACAACCTAGTAGCTGCATAGCATATTGGCTAAATTCTGGCCAGTGATCCAATCTCAACACCCAGTAAGCCAGTGGATCATCTGCTGGAAAGGTATCCAGGTCTGCCCTTGCCCCTAGATAGTCCTGCACCATATGGTGAAGACGCTGGCAATGGGTGCCTACATTTGACGTCCCTGGGCGTCGTGGACTTTTATATAATTGGAAAAGGCATCAGTCAAGCGGCCCCTTTCACCGCTCTTCCTCTGATCATGCGCAGCCTCAAAAGCACCTATGTCATCACTTGGTAACCTACCAGTGCCTGGAAAGGTGTTACACAAGTGTCACTTTAGAGTATCCTCAAGTTTTTTCATCCTGTCCTCCCTCTGAGGGCAGGATGAGCTCTGCAACTTTACCCTTGTATCGTGGATCAAGAAGGCTTGCCAACCAGTAATGATCCCTCTCCTTCATAGCACGAATCCTGGGGTCCTTTAGCAGGCTTTGCATAATAAGGGAGCTCATGCAGCGTAGGTTGGAGGTGGCATTAGCTTCCGAGTCTTCCTGGTCAATGAGGATGACCCCCATCGTGCACTTCCTCCTCCCAGCCATGTACTAGTCCTTGGGTTTCTGGGCACACAAAACCCTCCCTTGAGGAATCCCCACCTTCAATGCCCCCACTACTTAAATATGCCTCCTCCTCCTATCTGATCTGAGGAGGACCCGCTGGAATGCTGTCTGCGGAAAGACTGGGGCCTTCAGAGTAGGGAAGGCCTCCTCTTCCTCCCGCTGCTCTGCCTCTAGAGCCACATCTATAATTCCCCACAGAGTGTGCTCCAGCAGGAACACTAAAGGAATTGTGTCACTGATGCATGCACTGTCCCTGCTCACCATCCTCGTTGCCTCCTCAAATGGTGACAGTACAGTGCATGCATCCTTGATCATCAGCCACTGCAGGGGGGGGGGAAACCAAGTTGACCTGAACCTGTCCTTGTGCCATACGCACACAGGTACTTGTTGATGGCCCTCTGCTGCTTTTGCAGACGCTGCAGCATTGCTAATGTCAAGTTCCACCTGGTGGGCATGTCACAGATCAGACAGTTTGTGGGAAGGTGGAATTCTCTTTGAATTTCTGCCAGGCGAACACTTGCTGGGAATAACCGTCTGAAGTGGCTGCAGACTTTTCTGGCCTGGCTGAGAAGCTCTGCCAGCCCTGGGTACCTGGTTAGGAAATGCTGTGCCACCAGATTTAGGACGTGTGCTAGGCATGGTACATGCGTCAACTTACCCTGGCATAGGGCGGAGAGAAGATTGCTGCCATTATGACAGACGACCATTCCCAGCTGAAGCTGGCATGGTGTTAACCATCTCTGCACGTGGCCCTGCAGAGCTGACAGAATTTCTGGCCCGGTGTGGCTCCTGTCCCCTAAACAAAGAAACCAGCTCAAGCACAGTATGGCATCTTTTTGCTTGAGCCATTGCGTAGCCCCTGTCACGTGTCGGTTTAACTGCCACTTCGCCAGAGACAGAGGAGGAGGAAGAGGGAGAGGTGGTGGTGGAGAAGACCACAGAAAGCTCTAACAAGCAGCTTTCTGGAGGTGTGGTGGATGAACAAGCTCCAGCACAGAGCCCCGTCTTGGATCCCTCCCAGCTGCAATCAGTTACCCAGTGTGCCGTGAAGGAAATGTAACGGCGCTGTCCATTCTTGCTGGACCACGTGTCTAAAGTCACATGCACCTACCTGCTGACTGCCTTTCCCAATGACTCCATAACATTGTCTTCCACGTGCTGGTATAGTGCTGGAATGGCCTTGCGTGAAAAGTAATGGCGTTTTGGAACATGCCACTGTGGTACAGCACATTCAGCAAATTCACAGAAGGAAGCAGAGTCCACCAGCTGGAAAGGCAGCAGCTGCAATGCAAAGAATTTTGCTAAGCTGGTATTTAGACGCTGTGCTTGGGGATGTTTTTGACTATATTTTTTTCTTACACTGCAGCAGCTGCGACAACGTAATCTGACTGCGTAAATCTTCAGCTGATGGGATGCTGTCACATTGTGAGGAAGGACCTGGTACATCCAATACTGTAGCATCATCCCTGTCAGTGGAGGTTGGAGTCAATGACATGGCAGGACATATAGTGGGTAGAGACAGGTGAGGAGGACCTACGCAAAGTTTTGCGCCAACAGGATGCATGGCAGGTGGTCATGTTGCCTTAAGCACGTGGTACCCAAGCGTCCGGTGTCTTTCCCACGCTTGATCCTCATCTGACATAGATTACAAATAGCTACGGTGCGGTCTGCTGCACATTTCTTAAAGAACTCCCAGACAGCAGAGTTCCTGGATATGTGCTTTGAGACAACAGCGCTCTGCACCTGAGCAGCTCTGACATCTGATGCCTTGGACTGGCTAGTGCTATGGTTGGTCATAGAGGACGTTGTGCCTCATGTTTGTTGTGCCTCCTCCTCACTTGACTCCTCTGTTCGATCAGGCACCCAGGTGGAGTCAGTGACCTCATCATCATTGTCATCGCCCCCTATCTCCTCGTCACTGGAGCCAACTTGGTAGTATACTGCAGCTGCTAGGGCAACATGAGTGCCAGTTATTTGTGTGTCATCACTGGCACCTCCTTCCTCTAGGTTTATTATATTCCCTTCCTCAACCTCAGATTCAATCAGAGCACTGTAGTTGCTGCGCATCCTCAAGCAACATGTCACTGTCATTGTAGTCAAACAATTCAGCTGACTCCTCCGTGTGTGATAGTGAGGCTACGGCAGGAGTAGCTGTGGACATGGAGGCTGCATTAGATGCTTTGGCAGCTGAGGTGAACTGTAAAGCACTACAAGCCTGGCTGGCAGAGGACTGGGAGGATGAGGATGGCCTGGTTAGCCAATCCACCAAATCCTCTGTATGTTGCTGCTGCTTAAGATGGCCAGCACCAGTTAGAAAGGACAAGCGTGCTCCTGCAGAGGATGCACCAAGTCCACGACGACCAGAGGCACAGCCTCCCGACACAGAGGCAGCTTGCCCTCTTATCTGTGTCTGGGAGCGTCTGCCTGTCCTTTTTGGTTTGACATGGTGAGTGATATATAGATTAAAGATATGCAGAACTCTGATTCAACTCTGGTATAAAGATTAAAGATTTCCAGAACTCTGGTGTAACTCAGTGAGACACCCTGATAGCTGGCAGCCAGTGACAAACCAGATTATAATTCCCAGAAACCTCCTGTAAATCAGTGAGACCCCCTGATGGGTGGCAGTGAGAACACACAGATTACCACAATTCCCAGATATTTTGTAGAAATGACTGACCCCCCAAAATAGTTGCTGGCAGTGAGAACACAAAGATTAGAACAATTCCCAGATATTTTGTAGAAATGAGACCTCCCCCAATAGCTGCTTGCAGACTGGCAGTGAGAACACACACTAACACAACAATCTCCTCTCAAACACGTGCTGGGGCTGCAAGGGACGCCTTCTATAGTGTGCTGCCGGACTTAGCTCAGTGAGCCCGTGATTGAGTAAATTTTCCCCAATCAGGACTCTGAACCGTGATTGGCATAGTCTTGCACCTGTCTTGCACTTAAACTGTGGTCACGTGCATGCTGTAGCCAATTACAAGCTTCAGGCCAGTGGAAAAGTGCATTATGGGCGAACACGCGGAAATGTTTGTAATTCGCGAACGGGCGATATTTGAATCGAACTCCGAACACATTGAACCAAACAGCTCATCCTTAATCTTGATAACATTGTTACACATTCTTTTATTTGAATGGAAACAAAGTTTTAAACAAATATCTGTTACATGTAATTTCATTAGTATCTCAATGTTTTCTCTTTCTCACTATGGCAGACAAGTATTATGTGACTTGGTGAGGACCATTGTCTGACTGCAGGACCAGTCAAGAACGCAATGCAAGATGTAGGCTATATGTGTTACCAACAGGGTTATCCAAAGAGATTCGAAAAGTCACTGCACGTTTGGTGACTTTTCGTTCTCTTCAATTCGGTTCCTTTTGCCGATCCCATTTCGGTGACCCTGCGGTGTATTCAGCAAACACCACAGGGTCCCCGAATTGCAGGGAAAAGCCGCTGCAAACCTGACGAAAACTAACCTCAAAGCCCACCGAATGCACGCCGACAACCCCAAAAACATCTGGATTAACCTGCGAAAACCACGGAAAAAGCCCGAGCAGGAGCCGATCGCACTCAGCCGAAGCAGCCGAAGCAGCTGAGACTGCAGACGAGGGAGGTGAATAAATTAGCAAACCATTTGTATGATTGTGTGAAAATGAAACTCTGTTTGCAAAGAAACTACTAAGCGAAAATGTCTGAAATTTGCACAGGAGGTCCAGGGAATGATAATAAAAAGGGCTGTTACAGAAAAAATAAGTAAACTTTAAAAAAAAAATCAAAAAAAATCAGACTTTTTAACCCCTTAGTGACCGGGCGGTTTTACACAAATCCGTCCGTTCGTGACCGCAGCTGTTTTTATGTTTCTGCGCTCTTAGTGTTTACGTCAAATTTTCCTCTTACTCGTTTATGTAACCCACACATATTTTACACTGTTTTTTCTCGTCACTAAATGGACTTTATAAAGATACCATTTTTTTCATCATTTCATATAATTTACTATAAAAAATATTGTGAAATATGACACAAAAATTGAAAAAACACACCACTTTTTCGAACTTTGACCCCCAAAATTTCTTATGTATCAACAACCGTCAAAAAATTTTTTATTCCTTAGTAGTTTCTAAATTTAGTACTGAGTTTAGCAATACCCAATGTTTACATATTCCTCGCTTTTTTCCTTATTTTATGCAACAATAAGTGCAAGTAGCACTTTGCCATTTCCAAAGAGTTTATTTTCAAAACTAGTGATAGTGACATTGTAACACTGATATCTGTCACTAATTCCTGAATAACCCTCCACATATACATATTTTTTTAAAGTACACAAATCAAGGTATTAAACTTGGGGTATTTTGACTCTTTCCATGCAAACCATTTTACCACAAATCTATGCCAAAGTTTGAGAAAAAAAAAATTTTGGTGATTTTTTTTTTTTGAACGCAATTTAAGAATACATGTACTGTGAACTTTAAGGTTTACTGCCAAAAAGCACCCCAAAATATGTTCAGCAACATCTTCTGAGTAAATTGATACCACCCATGTATAGGTATGTCGGGTCATTTGGGGGCTAAAAGGCCTTATTTGGGGGGTACGCATTTCAGTTTTCCAACTTGGAATTTTCACATTTCGTCATCATGCACCCATGTCCTATTTGGGACATTTTTGAAGCCGGCCAAAGTAATTTACCCCCATCAAACCATATATTTTTAGAAAGGGCACACCCTAGGGTGCTTCAAAGAGTTGTATTTTAACACTTTCCATGCACTAGCTCTTTGTCAATCTTTCAGGTAGTCACTTTTTGTGTTATTTTTTCACACACATTGTACTTTAGGCATGAATTGTCAAATCCAGTTATGGGTTACTGCCAAAAAAACCCCAAAATATGTTCAGCAACATTTCTGAGTAAATTGATACCACCCATGTATAGGTATGTCGGGTCATTTGGGGGCTAAAAGGCCTTATTTGGGGGGGTGCGCATTTCAGTTTTCCAACTTGGAATTTTCACATTTCGTCATCATGCACCCATGTCCTATTTGGGACATTTTTGAAGCCGGCAAAGTAATTTTACCCCCATCAAACCATATATTTTTTAGAAAGGGCACACCCTAGGGTGCTTCAAAGAGTTGTATTTTAACACTTTCCATGCACTAGCTCTTTGTCAATCTTTCAGGTAGTCACTTTTTGTGTTATTTTTTCACACACATTGTACTTTAGGCATGAATTGTCAAATCCAGTTATGGGTTACTGCCAAAAAACACCCCAAACTATGTTCAGCAACATCTTCTGAGTAAATTGATACCACCCATGTATAGGTATGTCGGGTCATTTGGGGGCTAAAAGGCCTTATTTGGGGGGTGCGCATTTCAGTTTTCCAACTTGGAATTTTCACATTTCGTCATCATGCACCCATGTCCTATTTGGGACATTTTTGAAGCCGGCCAAAGTAATTTTACCCCCATCAAACCATATATTTTTAGAAAGGGCACACCCTAGGGTGCTTCAAAGAGTTGTATTTTAACACTTTCCATGCACTAGCTCTTTGTCAATCTTTCAGGTAGTCACTTTTGTGTTTATTTTTCACACACATTGTACTTTAGGCATGAATTGTCAAATCCAGTTATGGGTTACTGCCAAAAAACACCCCAAAATATGTTCAGCAACATCTTCTGAGTAAATTGATACCACCCATGTATAGGTATGTCGGGTCATTGGGGGCTAAAAGGCCTTATTTGGGGGTGCGCATTTCAGTTTTCCAACTTGGAATTTTCACATTTCGTCATCATGCACCCATGTCCTATTTGGGACATTTTGAAGCCGGCCAAAGTAATTTACCCCCATCAAACCATATATTTTAGAAAGGGCACACCCTAGGGTGCTTCAAAGAGTTGTATTTTAACACTTTCCATGCACTAGCTCTTTGTCAATCTTTCAGGTAGTCACTTTTTGTGTTATTTTTTCACACACATTGTACTTTAGGCATGAATTGTCAAATCCAGTTATGGGTTACTGCCAAAAAACACCCCAAAATATGTTCAGCAACATCTTCTGAGTAAATTGATACCACCCATGTATAGGTATGTCGGGTCATTTGGGGGCTAAAAGGCCTTATTTGGGGGTGCGCATTTCAGTTTTCCAACTTGGAATTTTCACATTTCGTCATCATGCACCCATGTCCTATTTGGGACATTTTTGAAGCCGGCCCAAAGTAATTTACCCCCATCAAACCATATATTTTTAGAAAGGGCACACCCTAGGGTGCTTCAAAGAGTTGTATTTTAACACTTTCCATGCACTAGCTCTTTGTCAATCTTTCAGGTAGTCACTTTTTTGTGTTATTTTTTCACACACACATGTACTTGTAGGCATGAATTGTCAAATCCAGTTATGGGTTACTGCCAAAAAACACCCCAAACTATGTTCAGCACAACATCTTCTGAGTAAATTGATACCACCCATGTATAGGTATGTCGGGTCATTTGGGGGCTAAAAGGCCTTATTTGGGGGTGCGCATTTCAGTTTTCCAACTTGGAATTTTCACATTTCGTCATCATGCACCCATGTCCTATTTGGGACATTTTTGAAGCCGGCCAAAGTAATTTACCCCCATCAAACCATATATTTTTAGAAAGGGCACACCCTAGGGTGCTTCAAAGAGTTGTATTTTAACACTTTCCATGCACTAGCTCTTTGTCAATCTTTCAGGTAGTCACTTTTTGTGTTATTTTTTCACACACATTGTACTTTAGGCATGAATTGTCAAATCCAGTTATGGGTTACTGCCAAAAAACACCCCAAAATATGTTCAGCAACATCTTCTGAGTAAATTGATACCACCCATATATAGATTTGTTCTGTTGTTTTTGGGGTGCTACGCCAATCTTTGACATGTGCTTGTCAATTTTCTAATTTGACATACAGTATCTTCTTTGCTTATCTTCTTTTTAGGGGCCTTTTTACATACCCCAGTTTTATGAACGTGCATATATTTGGTAAGCTAACACCCCAAAGTATTGTAAATGGAGTGTTTTTATGCTATGGATGCATCCGTTTGCTCCAAACAAATTAGATACTGTTTGGTGGTCATTTTTCATTTTCACACCCACATCAGTTTTGGACTGTGATTTAGGAGACACTGTTGTTTTTTACTGCATGAAAACTCTCCAGGTTGTTTTCTGCAAGGTCTCCTGAGTACACCCATGCCCCCCACGCATAGGTTTGCCAGGATTTTGGGAAGGTTCAAATACAATTTTTATGACTTTGTCATTGGAGTTGAAATTGAGATTATTTCTTCAGCTAGGCCTAGCTTTGGTTTTGGGTCTACCGCATACCCCAGTTTGAATTATTGCCAGAAAATTGTTTATATTTGTTATGTTGACACCCCAAGGTATTGCATATGGAGTGCTTTGATGCCATGGATGCAACGGTTTTAGCCCAAAACATTTGGCAACAAGGTGTGTGGCGGTAATTTTTCAAATTTCAGATTTTTACGCCCACAGTAGTTTTGGACTGTGATTTAGGCTAGGGTCAGACGAGCGTAGTGTTCACGTCCGTGATCGCGCCTAAAAGTACGTCCGTGATAGCATGACATAAAGTCCAATGGAGCCCGACACACGAAGTACGTCCGCACTGAACTGCGGACGCACAACGGCCGCGGCCCACGGACGCAAGGCAGGCAAGAACGTAGAACCGCTAGAACGGCCGCACAAAGTGCGCTGCGTCCGCAACGTCTGCATAGCTTTGTGTGTGAGTGATGGAACGTGGTCAGACGGACTGCATTTATACGTCCTGCATTTTTCACGGACAAAATGGTTTTGCAATTGAATTTATTGTCCCTCCTACATCTGTCAAAAAATAAATGTCAGTGAAAAAACGGACTGTGTGACCACTACTGCGTCTTCCGTACTGACGATGTCCGTACTGCACGGACGTACAGTCCGTAGAAATCACGCTCGTCTGACCCTAGCCTTAGCAGACACTGTTGTTTGTTACTGCATGAAAACTCTCCAGGTTGTTTTCTGCAAGATCTCCTGAGTACACCCATCCCCCCATGCATAGGTGTGCAAAGATTTTGGCAAAATACAGCACCAATTGTAGAACATAAAAATGTACGAATAAAATGTAAAAGTCTGGTGCCTGTCAAACTGGGGATGCTCTCTAGGGGAGCACAGGCTGTTGTCACTGAAGTGCATGAAACGCAAAATGTTTTCATACCTTCTACGTGACATTGATTGGAGGTAAATGGGGGTAGAGCAGATGGGGCTACTGCTCCAGCAGGAGCGAATTGAGGGCTTCTTTATGATGCCCTCAGCATAGTAAGTGCCCAGAATTTCAGAAATTCTGGCACATCTAGCGGGGTCCATTGCTGCCTTGCCAAGTAGGAGTCTGGCTTCGCAGCACAATGCTGATGGGCATACAGATTTGATTGGGCCACGATGTGGCCCAACAAATCATCCCCCATAAACACCTGCAAAAACTGTGTGGCGGTAAATCCTGCAACATCAATATTGATGCCAGGATTTGCCGTGAAAGGAGGGATATCTGGCCTCTGGCGATGAGGCACTACCCACTCCTCAGCTGGAGCTGTGCGTCTCCTGCTGGCAGGTGGTGACCCAGGATCTGCATCAGAAACATCACTAGATACATCAGCCAGCATAGATAATGTATCTAGCGACGCCTCTGAGCAGTTAGCGGGGTCGAAATGAGGGTCTGAGTCTGACGCAGATGCCTCAGATTCTGACGCCAGGATGGCATATGCCTCCTCGGCGCTGTACACCCTCTCAGACATTATATATAATAGATTATAAAATTTTATAATTATTATATATATATAAGCGGATTGTTGGTTCTTAGAAGAACCGTTGGGTTTCACAAGAAAATACAAATAAACACCTAAATCTCTCTAAATCCCTCTAAACCTGCCTCAATTCTTCTAAATCTCCCTAAAATCTCTCTAAATCTGCCTCAATTTTTCTAATCTCACTAAATCTCACTAAAATCTCTAACCTGTCAAATCTGATCTCTCTCTCTCGCTCACCAAAACACAAGTGAGGAGAGGGAGGGAGAATCACAGAGGTCAGAGCCAATATTTACAAAATATTGGCCTGACCTGACAAATTAGAAATTTTATTTTGATTTTTTCTAACTTCTGATTGGATGTTGCTAGCCTGCCTCTCTGATGAGGCAGGCTAGGAACATCCCACTCAGCCCCAAGATGACCCTGCCCTTAGAACCCTACCCTAACCCTACCCCTAACCCTACCCCTAACCCTAACCCTACCCCTAACCCTACCCCTAACCCTAACCCTACCCCTAACCCTACCCCTAACCCTAACCCTACCCCTAACCCTACCCCTAACCCTACCTAAACCTAACCCTACCCCTAACCCTAACCCTACCCCTAACCCTACCCCTAACCCTACCCCTAACCCTACCCTAACCCTAACCCTACCCCTAACCCTACCCCTAACCCTACCCTAACCCTAACCCTACCCCTAACCCTAACCCTAACCCTACCCCTAACCCTAACCCTAACCCTAACCCTACCCCTAACCCTAACCCTAACCCTAACCCTAACCCTACCCCTAACTGTCAGTTTATTTTATTTATTTTTCTTTTTTTACACTTTTTTTACACACTTTTATTTTACTTTTTTTTCCACTTTTTTTTAACTTTTTTTTCCACTTTTTTTTACTCTGCTGGGTGCCTTGATCCCTCGAGGCACCCAGCAGAGCACCTGATCACTGATGTGATCGTTTTTGTACTGAGTGCCACGATACCTCGTGGCACTCAGTACTTCCTGCCGCTACCGGAAGTGATCACTCGGGGGGAGCGATCACGGACGGACCAGCGGCAGGTAAGTATATTACAAGGATGCCTCGATGTCGAGGCATCCTTGTAATATGCTCAGAGCAGCTGGAAGCGATCCGATCGCTTCCAGCGCTCTGTAGAAGTGCCGGGCACCTCTCCGGTGCAACCGGATGTAGATCGCTCCCGGGGAGCGATCACATGGTGCCCCGGCACTTCTAACGGCCATTGCACGGATGCCTGGACTCCCAGGCATCCTGCAATGGCGTTTGAGCTGCTGGAAGCGATCCGATCGCTTCCAGCAGCTCAAAAACGGCAGGACGTACCATGTACGTCAGCGGGTCTAAGAGAGACCCGCTGCAATGACGTACATGGTACGTCCTCGGTCCTTAAGGGGTTAAAAAAAAAAATCAGAAAAATGCTTAAAGTATCCTAAAAAATCTATAAATAAAGAGACTTTTTGCTGCAGAATTTTAAAATGACCGGTTTATTAGATATTGAATTAAAACGGGAATATTTTTAACATTGAAGCCTATGGGATTTTCCTGAATTAACTTGCCAAATTAAACCACCGAATGGCAGGGCATTAGGGGAACCTTTCATTGCTGGTTTGTGTTCTCTGAATAGCCGAAGCAGTGCATTTTCATGGGGATTTCACTGCCCTCGAACAGGCACCGAACAGGCACCGTATGTGCAGGCAATTCGCCAGGATTTGGCGAATTGCCTGCTCTCTGGATAGCCGAATGGCCAGGAAAGGTAACCGAACGCTGATTTTCAGCGTTCGGTTACCTTTCTCAAGCAATTCGGAGCTCTTTGGATAACCCTGCAAGAATACTGCACTGCATTGACATGAAAGTCATGCCCGAGGCAGGCAATTGGTTATATTAGGCAAAAAATATCAAGAAAGAGAAAGAACAGCGCTCCTCTTAAGGTATTGAATTCAATTTTTCAAAGAGAATACCATGTACATATAAAGAAGAAAACCTTTTAAAATAGATGATATTCTATACCTTTTTCAGAAATTAAGCAGATGGTATATTGTGTAGTGGTGTTTCACCAAACCTCCATATTCACGGATTTCAAAACCATGGATAAACACAGGAAACTTGTTTAGAGTATACCTCAAAAGGAGAAAATACAGTACATAGTATAGTACAGTTGTAACAAATGTCTGAAATATATTTAGAAAGGCAGATTTGCACTCACGCTTTACGAGAGCTACAAGCCCTCATATGATCGCTTCTCAGGTTATTTAGAGGCTGACCTGACTGCCCATAGTCTCCCGATTCCTTTGATGATCTTAGGGAATAGCCGGCTCGAAATATAAAACTTCACACAGACCGTGGAAAGTTTAAAAGACGTTTATTTTCCAAAAGGGAAAAAAAAAGAAAATAGCTAGACGCGTTTCGCGCAAAGCGCTTCCTCAGTAGCATAAAGTAAAAAGATATAACATTAGTATGATTACAGACCATATAAATAAACAACCTTTAATTATCTCAAGAACTAAGGATTAATTTGGATAGAATAACATAGGACGTCATAGAGATAAAAAAGAAAAAATATTTAAGGGATATTGAAGACTACAGAAATGACACGATAAAACAGAAATATACCCTTATCCCTAAATCTATAACACCAATGGGGCAATGAAAATACTATTCTACACAACAAAATAATAAAAATAGATACCACTACAATAACTTCCACCCTTCATCTCAAAGGAATAATAAAAGATTTGACAACTCTACCCCTAAGTTTAATCCAAATTTTACCCCTATTCGGAGTCGGGTTCAGACTAACATCAATGAACACAGAGAAAATCAACGTATCTCTAAAAAATTCATCAAAAAAGATACGGTAACTTTTGGTTGTCCTTTAGAACAGATACCCGAGATCTTACCAATGAGGAAGGGAAGGGAGGGTCCTTGCAGTACCATTTTTTTGGAAGAAAATGGTATCACAAACCATGTTATGATGATTGAGACTAGTAAGAATAAATATCAATCTGAGGAGAAAGAAGTAGAAGAGAGTCCCAGTACGTTAGATACCGAAGTAGACTCTCGAGATTCTATGAGAGAATCTTCCCATGTGGAAGAGAACCCGAAAGATATAATTACATGTGGGATTCCTGCTTTAGTTATTCAGGATGAAAGTTTTGGGTCGGCCTTAAGTCCCTCAGAATATGCCTGGAAGTCTCCATGGAACAAAGGAAGATCACCTTCAAAAGATTCTCCCATCCATATTATGGGTTTGCCACACAAACCAGAAAACCGAAAGGATCCTTTTTTAAAGTTCCGTCCAACAGCCACAAAACAGCTGAAACTTACAAATATGCCTTTAGAACCGACTGTAAAAATTTTAGGTCAGTCGGGCATAACGACACGAAAAAGGGGGTTAGAAAAAATAAACGAGGCGTTAGGGGGGGTAGGTCCTGTAAAGAAAGGAAAGAAATAAAGAAAACTATTAAAACATCCAAGCGAGTGGCAGTCTCTGATTTAAGCAATGGTGTTTTTAATTTGAGTAGTCGAACTTTAAATAAAGATGAGATCGGTGCCCTTAATAAAGGCTTAAAATTTGCTCCCAGCACTAAGGTAGACAAATTCCATATGTTTATTGATTTAAAGAAATTTCAGAGAAAAATGTGTCTGTAAAAGTTCTTCCTTAAAAATCCTATTGAAAGGACAGTAACCCATTCGCAGTTCATCCATTCAGGCTTGAAAGAAGGTTCCTCGTTTTTTTCGAGAAATATGATCTCGGAGGAGATGAGGATCTTTGAGTATATAGTAATGGCAGATGTAGACAAGATCCATACAAAAAAATTACAATCTAATCTTACTAAGGAGGAAAGAAAGGCATTGCTATCTCTTAAAAATGACTTGGACATCATAATTAAACCCGCAGACAAGGGGGGCGGTATAGTTGTGATCAATAAAGAAGCTTATAACCAAGAAACTTTGCGACAATTAAATGATATTACTACATATCGGCTACTGCCGTCTAATCCTACTCAAACCGTAAAAACGGAATTGTCAAACCTTCTTTTTAAAGGGAGCGATGCAGGGATTTTGAACGAACATGAATTGAGATATCTTAATGCACCTTACCCTAAAATTCCAGTTTTTTATCTTCTTCCAAAGATACATAAAAACCCAGTTCAACCTCCGGGCAGACCTATAATCTCTGGTATTCAGTCAGTTACAAGCCATTTATCGGAATATTTGGACATTCTTCTTCAACCTATGGTTAAACTAACTACCTCCTATTTAAGGGACACCATGAATTTATTGCAAATTCTTGATGGCTTCCAATGGGATTCTGATTATTTACTTGTAACATGCGACGTGCAGTCACTATATAGTATCATTCCACATGATAGGGGCTGTGATGCAGTCCACTATCATCTAAACAAATATCAACAGTACCCTGAGGAACAATCAGACTTTATTTTGGAGGGTATTCGATTTATCCTCCAGAATAATTATTTCTCTTTCAATAACCAGTTCTATCTACAGTTTACAGGTAATGCTATGGGAACCCGTTTTGCGCCCAGCTACGCCAACCTTTTAATGGCTCACTGGGAATCTCAGTGGGCGGGGGGTTTGTGTGGCTAGGCGCGGAACTTGGTTCTCTACAAAAGGTACATAGATGACCTGTTTTTCATCGGGAAGGGCGATGAAAGGAGTTTGAAGGATTTCCATGATACATTAAATCAGAATAGCTGGGGAATTAAATTGGATCTCCAATCTAGTAAGGATGAGATCCATTTCGTTGATCTCGCGTTGTATGTCGAAGAAGGTACCTTAAAGTCAAAAACTTATTTCAAACCAGTGGACGTAAACAATTATATTGATTCTACGAGCTGTCATGCTTCGGCATGGCTTAGAAGTGCCCCAAAGAGTCAGTTTACGAGACTAAGGAGAAACTGCACAGAAAAAGAGGTTTTTGAAGTTCAAGTAAACAAAATGCTGGATGATTTCCCACAAAAAGGATATAAAGAAGAGGTCCTACTTGATACATTGAAAAACGTTCAAGGAAAGGATAGAAAAACTCTTATCCAGTATAAGAAACAAAAAGAAAAAGATAATTTTTCTGATTCTACTATCCAGTTTATCTATGATTTTAATAGTCAAACCCGAGCGATTAACGCATCAATTAGAAAATATTGGCATATTCTTAAGAAAGATCCAGTACTCCAAGTAATTTTGGAAGATAGACCAAAGATTATAAATAGAGGTGCTCGAACAGTTAAACAACAAATTGTTAGAAGCAATACTTGTCATAATATAGATACCACAAGGGGTTTCGAGGTGATGCAGATTAAAGAAGGCTTTTATCGGTGTGGTTCTTGTTCAGCCTGTAAGAAACTGAAATTAGGGAAAAAGGTTATTCCCACTTTTGAGTATAAAGACAAGTTTAAAATTAAACAGATTGTTTCCTGCCATTCGAGTAATATTATCTATGCCCTTGTTTTCCCGTGCAACAAAATTTATATTGGCAGGACCACAAGGCCATTATATGTCAGGATACTGGAACACATAAGAAATATCCAACGAGGTTTCGAAAAACACTCAGTGTCCTCACACTTTTTATCTATACATAATAGTTCATTAGAAGGTCTCCAATTTTTTGCTTTACGCAGAGTTGAAAGAGACTGGAGAGGGGGACTTTATAAAGAAAATAAATCAGGAAGAAATGAGACTTATCTTTCGTTTTGATACACTTATCCCGAAAGGTCTCAATAAAGATTTTGAAATTTGCCATTTTTTATGAGTTTTTTAAATTCTCGATTTTAAATTATATGGTCTATTGAATGATGTTTTTTATAGCGATTGAGATCATATGGATTTTTCGGATCTCTGTTCAAAATGACTCGAAAAGCATGATAATGGCATGTTATAATTCTTGTACCCCCCTTTTTTGTTTTACTCTTGGGGTGCATCTGATTTTTGTCGTCATCGAGCGCTTCTCTGCGGACTATCGTTGTGCGCAATTAGAACTGGGATACCAATGGAGGAGCACGCAAGTGAAGATAGAGGAACACTATACGCATGCGCAGAAAAATCAGAAGGAAAGCTCTCCACTAGCTGTTGAGAGGATCCGGAAGTGGAGCCGAGTTGTAGCTGCAGCCGATATTAAGAAAATCCAGAAGTGGAGCCGAGACAACACAGTGCGTTTGAGTGTGTTGAAAGCGGAAATAAGGGGCGGCACAAATGATTGAACTTGTGACGGACTAATTAAAGGTTGTTTATTTATATGGTCTGTAATCATACTAATGTTATATCTTTTTACTTTATGCTACTGAGGAAGCGCTTTGCGCGAAACGCGTCTAGCTACTTTTTTTTTTTTTCCCTTTTGGAAGATAAACGTCTTTTAAACTTTCCACGGTCTGTGTGAAGTTTTATATTTCGAGCCGGCTATTCCCTAAGATCATCAAAGGAATCGAGAGACTATGGGCAGTCAGGTCAGCCTCTAAATAACCTGAGAAGCGATCATATGAGGGCTTGTAGCTCTCGTAAAGCGTGAGTGCAAATCTGCCTTTCTAAATATATTTCAGACATTTGTTACAACTGTACTATACTATATACTGTATTTTCTCCTTTTGAGGTATACTCTAAACAAGTTTCCTGTGTTTATCCATGGTTTTGAAATCCGTGAATATGGAGGTATGGTGAATCACCACTACATAATATACCATCTGCTTAATTTCTGAAAAAGGTATATGAATATCATCTATTTTAAAAGGTTTTCTTCTTTATATGTACATGGTATTCTCTTTGAAAAATTGAATTCAATACCTTAAGAGGAGCGCTGTTCTTTCTCTTTCTTGATATTTTTTGCCTAAACTATTTCCGTGGTGAAGGGACACCACACCGTGAAAGAACTTGTAGCGATCCTAATTTTTATTCAAAGCGCCATTAAGACATCCTATTGTATTTTTAAAAATTGGTTATATTACATGCTCATTGATTTGGGAAGACAGACTGGAGTACCAATAAATATATGTAGTAAAATAATAGAAAATAACTGAGATAATGACATGTTTGGACATCCTATTTATTTGCTAGTTTCAAACCCTTCCAACAACGGTAACACTTAAACACTTGCAGAAGTTAGCATGGGTAAGAAAGCCATCTAAAACAGGAACTGGTTCATTGAACTCATGTCTCTCAAGTGACTGTTGTCATCTCACATGTAAAGAGGCACTCTAGGTAAAATGACCATTTAAATGGTTCTGGTTTTCCAAGTAACATACATTCTCCAAACCCTCGACTGTTCCAGTGGGCTGTGAAAGACATCTAAAAGGAGAGGGTTACTCTCTTCTGGAATCTTTCGATCTGCTCTCACTGGAGAGCCTTCTGGTGTTATAATCGACTTTGGATACATTTGCAGAAGCATTGAAAGGCGTGTAAGAGACATTTTATAGTAATAATGACAGCCGCTGCTTCCAGAAGACCACTGATGAAAGGCCACTGACACCCTAGACTGGCACCCAAGTCATCCCGCTTAGCTTGACCCCAGCCAAAGACAATGCTTTGCTTTCTATGGTTACCATGATAAACATATTTTTAAAAGTGACTTTGTGTTGTGAAAGTAATAAAAAAGTCTTTCTAAAACGAAAAGTATTATAAATGTACTGTAAATGTAAATTAATATTGATGACTAAATAATTTGGATGTGATTTTGTAAGTACTTGGTGAAGCTCAGAGGAACCTCAACGTGTCCTTGGGGTTGTGCAACACCTGGCACTTTGCTAATGAGCAATCTGCTTCTCAATCCCTCTGGCATGGAAAAGGTTAATGTAGGTTGCTCTGCTGGTGATGTAGTTTAATGCATTTGTCTGTCATTAAATAAAATACCACTTTCTCTAATTTTGTTCCCTCTTGAGATATCTAGTTTTCACATTTATTTCGCTCTTGGGTCTTATTGATATAATTAAAGAATGTAAACAGTCTGCATTTTCCGCCATCTGTTTCTTTACCGTGAAGAGACGCTAAGTAAACACTTCTACTAAAAAGACTGTTCATTAGTAAGTGTAAAAGGGTTCCCTATTCAGCAAGACTTTTCCGGATTGACAATTTTATTCCCCACAAAATAGTGAACTGTCAACTGAGTAGCAAAATATTGAAAATCATGGCCAAATTGAAAAAACAATATTGCCCATTTGTCTTAGTTATCGAGTATGTCCCTGTCACAAGTCTACAACCCACTATTAAGAAGACTTGCACAACAAAAAAATTTGTTCCGTTTCAGATCGATCCATTATGTTTTTTTAGTTCATTTTGGTACGTTCGTTATGTTACGTGATTCGTATTTTGGATCGATTCGTTATTTAGTTTATTAGTAATTCGTGTTTCAGATCAATTTGTTATTTCGTTTTTAGAAGTTATTTTGTTTTTATTCATTATTTCGGAATGTGAAACGGATTAATTAATTACTTAGATTAGGGTAAAAAAAATATTTTTTTGCGGTGGCTGTCCAGCGGGTTTGCAGCAGCGTT
>RXON01000961.1:0-67759 GCA_009667805.1 Leptobrachium leishanense | reverse complement strand
CAAAAACTCCCCCCCTAATACCCCACCCCCAAAACTCCCCCCTAATAACCCCACCCCAAAACTCCCCCCCCTAATACCCACCCGCCCAAAACTCCCCCCCCTAATACCCCACCCAAAACTCCCCCCCCTAATACCCCACCCCAAAACTCCCCCCCCTAATACCCCACCCCAAACTCCCCCCCTAATACCCCACCCCCAAAACTCCCCCCCCTAATACCCCACCCCAAAACTCCCCCCTAACACCCCACCCCAAAACTCCCCCCCCTAATACCCCACCCCAAACTCCCCCCCCTAATACCCCACCCCAACCCCCCCCCTAATACCCCACCCCAAAACTCCCCCCCTAATACCCCCCCCCAAAACCCCCCCTAATACCCCACCCCCAAAACTCCCCCCTAAACCCCACCCCCAAAACTCCCCCCCAATACCCCGCCCCCCAAAAACTCCCCCCACAACCCAACCAATACCCCCACGGTTACCTGCAGGCTCTCTTTCAGCTGGGGGATAAGCAGGCGGTATCTCTGCACCGGGTCGAAGTCCTGTTGCTGTTGAGGAAGCCCGAGCTGTCCTCCCCCTGCAGGCCCCATCTGCCCCTGGGAAAGGCTCCCCGCGACGGCCTGAGGCTGCAGGGCCTGGTTCATGGGAGCGGCCATTACTTCACAGTGCGTGATCACTGTGCGACTGACGGAGACTGCGCCTGCGCGTTCCAAACGGAATGCGATCCTGTGACCTCATCAACTACATTCCCCGGCATGCTCTGCGCATGCTCTACTCCCGCCGCCGCGCCGCCTTCTGGCACATAACACCGGCATTCTATGCGCATGCTCTATTTCCGTCTCCCGGCATGCTCTGCGATGCGAACACTTTATTCCCCGCCTCCTCCCAGCATGCCCGGCGCATGCTCTGTCTCCCGGCATGCTTTGGTCTTCGTTACGTGTATCCGTTGAATCACGGGAGGCGGGGCTTTCCTCCAGTCTGACTTCCGGACGTGGACATGGCGCCCACCATCCAGACACAGGCCCAGCGGGAGGATGGACACAGGTATAACACCGGCCCGTCCCTCCCGTATCTCTGTATAACACCGGCCCGTCCCTCCCGTATCCCTGTATAACACCGGCCCGTCCCTCCCGTATCCCTGTATAACACCGGCCCGTCCCTCCCGTATCTCTGTATAACACCGGCCCGTCCCTCCCGTATCTCTGTATAACACCGGCCCGTCCCTCCCGTATCCCTGTATAACACCGGCCCGTCCCTCCCGTATCCCTGTATAACACCGGCCCGTCCCTCCCGTATCCCTGTATAACACGGCCCGTCCCTCCCGTATCTCTGTATAACACCGGCCCGTCCCTCCCGTATCCCTGTATAACACCGGCCCGTCCCTCCCGTATCCCTGTATAACACCGGCCCGTCCCTCCCGTATCTCTGTATAACACCGGCCGTCCCTCCCGTATCTCTGTATAACACCGGCCCGTCCTCCCGTATCTCTGTATAAAACACCGGCCCGTCCCTCCCGTATCCCTGTATAACACCGGCCCGTCCTCCCGTATCCCTGTATAACACCGGCCCGTCCCTCCCGTATCTCTGTATAACACCGGCCCGTCCCTCCGTATCTCTGTATAACACCGGCCCGTCCCTCCCGTATCCCTGTATAACACGGCCCGTCCCTCCCGTATCCCTGTATAACACCGGCCCGTCCCTCCCGTATCCCTGTATAACACCGGCCCGTCCCTCCCGTATCTCTGTATAACACCGGCCCGTCCCTCCCGTATCCCTGTATAACACCGGCCCGTCCCTCCCGTATCCCTGTATAACACCGGCCCGTCCCTCCCGTATCTCTGTATAACACCGCCCGTCCCTCCCGTATCTCTGTTAACACCTGGGCCCGTCCCTCCCGTATCTCTGTATAACACCGGCCGTATCTCTGTATAACACCGCCCGTCCCTCCCGTATCTCTGTATAACACTCGCCCGTATCTCTGTATAACACCGGCCGTCCCTCCCGTATCTCTGTATAACACCGGCCGTCCCTCCGTATCTCTCTGTATAACCGCGGCCCGTCCCTCCCGTATCCCTGTATAACACCGGCCCGTCCCTCCCGTATCTCTGTATACACCGTCCCTCCCGTATCTCTGTATAACACCGGCCCGTCCCTCCGTATCTCTGTATACACCGGCCCGTCCCTCCCGTATCCCTGTATAACACGGCCCGTCCCTCCCGTATCTCTGTATAACACCGGCCCGTCCCTCCCGTATCCCTGTATAACACCGGCCCGTCCCTCCCGTATCCCTGTATAACACCGGCCGCGGCCTCCGTATCTCTGTATAACACCAGGCCCGTCCCTCCCGTATCCCTGTATAACAACCGGCCCGTCCCTCCGTATCTCTGTATAACACCGCCGTCCTTCCCCGTATCCCTGTATAAACACCGGCCCGTCCCTCCCGTATCTCTGTATAACACCGGCCTCCCCTCCCGTATCTCTGTATAACACCGGCCCGGTCCCTCCCGTATCTCTGTATAACACCCGTCCCCGTCCCTCCCGTATCTCTGTAATAACACCGGCCCGTCCCTCCCGTATCTCTGTATAACACCGGCCGTCCCTCCGTATCCCTGTATAACACCGGCCCGTCCCTCCGTATCTCTGTATACAACCGGCCCGTCCCTCTCCGTATCCCTGTATAACACCGGCCCGTCCCTCCCGTATCCCTGTATAACACCGGCCGTCCTCCGTATCCCTGTATAACACCGGCCCGTCCCTCCGTATCCCTGTATAACACCGGCCCGTCCCTCCCGTATCTCCTGTATAACACCGGCCCGTGGCCTCCCCTTATCCCGTATCTCTGTCCGTATCACCGTATAACGTCCCCTCCCGTCCTCTCTGTATAAACACCGGCCCGTCCCTCCCGTATCTCTGTATACACCGGCCCGTCCCTCCCTGGTCGTAACACCGCCGACGTCGCCGTCCCTCCCGTATCTCTGTATAACACCACCGGCCGTCTCCCGTATCCTGTATAACACCGGCCCGTCCCTCCCGTATCCCTGTATAACACGGCCCGTCCCTCCCGTATCTCTGTATAACACCGGCCCGTCCCTCCCGTATCCCTGTATAACACCGGCCGTCCCTCCCGTATCCCTGTATAAACCGCCCGTCCCTCCCGTATCTCTGTATAACACCGGCCCGTCCCTCCCGTATCTCTGTATAACACCGGCCCGTCCCTCCCGTATCTCTGTATAACACCGGCCCGTCCCTCCCGTATCCCTGTATAACACCGGCCCGTCCCTCCCGTATCTCTGTATAACACCGGCCCGTCCCTCCCGTATCCCTGTATAACCCGGCCCGTCCCTCCCGTATCTCTGTATAACACCGACCCGTCCCTCCCGTATCCCTGTATAACACGGCCGTCCCTCCCGTATCCCTGTATAACACCGGCCCGTCCCTCCCGTATCTCTGTATAACACCGGCCCGTCCCTCCCGTATCTCTGTATACACCGGACCGTCCCTCCCGTATCTCCTGTATAACCGGCGCCGTCCCTCCCGTATCCCTGTATAACACCGGCCCGTCCCTCCCGTATCCCTGTATAACACCGGCCCGTCCTCCCGTATCCCTGTATAACACCGGCCCGTCCCTCCCGTATCTCTGTATAACACCGGCCGTCCCTCCCGTATCCTCTGTATAACACCGGCCCGTCCCTCCGTATCCCTATAACACCGGCCCGTCCCTCCCGTATCTCTGTATAACACCGGCCCGTCCTCCCGTATCTGTTAAACACCGGCCCGTCCCTCCCGTATCCCTGTATAACACCGGCCCGTCCCTCCCGTATCCCTGTATAACACCGGCCGTCCCTCCCGTATCTCTGTATAACACCGGCCCGTCCCTCCCGTATCTCTGTATAACACCGCCCGTCCTCCCGTATCTCTGTATAACACCGGCCCGTCCCTCCCGTATCTCTCTGTATAACACCGGCCCGTCCCTCCCGTATCCTGTATAACACCGGCCCGTCCCTCCCGTATCTCTGTATAACACCGGCCCGTCCCTCCCGTATCTCTGTATAACACGGCCCGTCCCTCCCGTATCTCTGTATAACACCGGCCGTCCCTCCCGTATCCCTGTATAACACCGGCCCGTCCCTCCCGTATCCCTGTATAACACCGCCCGTCCCTCCCGTATCCTGTATAACACCGGCCCGTCCTCCCGTATCCTGTATAACACCGGCCCGTCCCTCCCGTATCCTGTATAACACCGGCCCGTCCCTCCCGTATCTCTGTATAACACCGGCCCGTCCCTCCCGTATCCCTGTATAACACCGGCCCGTCCCTCCCGTATCTCTGTATAACACCGGCCCGTCCTCCCGTATCTCGTATATAACCCGCCCGTCCCTCCCGTAATCTCTGTATAACACCGGCCCGTCCCTCCCGTATCTCTGTATAATAACCGGCCCGTCCCTCCGTATCTCTGTATAACACCGGCCCGTCCCTCCCGTATCCCTGTATAACACCGGCCCGTCCCTCCCGTATCTCTGTATAACACCGGCCGTCCCTCCCGTATCTCTGTATAACACCGGCCCGTCCCTCCCGTATCCCTGTATAACACCGGCCCGTCCCTCCCGTATCCTGTATAACACCGACCTCCCCGTATCCCTGTATAACACGGCCCGTCCCTCCCGTATCCCTGTATAACACCGGCCCGTCCCTCCCGTATCTCTGTATAACACGGCCGTCCCTCCCGTATCTCTGTATAACACCGACCCGTCCTCCCGTATCCCTGTATAACACCGGCCCGTCCCCCCCGTATCTCTGTATAACACCGGCCCGTCCCTCCCGTATCCCTGTATAACACCGGCCCGTCCCTCCCGTATCTCTGTATAACACCGGCCCGTCCCTCCCGTATCTCTGTATAACACCGGCCGTATCTCTGTATAACACCGGCCGTCCCTCCCGTATCCTGTATAACACCGGCCCGTCCCTCCCGTATCCCTGTATAGCACCGGCCCGTCCCTCCCGTATCTCTGTATAACACCGCCCGTCCCTCCCGTATCCCTGTATAACACCGGCCCGTCCCTCCCGTATCTCTGTATAACACCGGCCCGTCCCTCCCGTATCTCTGTATAACACCGCCCGTCCTCCCGTATCTCTGTATAACACCGGCCCGTCCCTCCCGTATCCCTGTATAACACCGGCCCGTCCTCCCGTATCTCTGTATAACACCGGCCCGTCCCTCCCGTATCTCTGTATAACACCGGCCCGTCCCTCCCGTATCCCTGTATAACACCGGCCCGTCCCTCCCGTATCCCTGTATAACACCGGCCCGTCCCTCCCGTATCTCTGTATAACACCGGCCCGTCCCTCCCGTATCTCTGTATAACACGGCCCGTCCCTCCCGTATCTCTGTATAACACCGGCCCGTCCCTCCCGTATCCCTGTATAACACCGGCCCGTCCCTCCCGTATCCCTGTATAACACCGACCCGTCCCTCCCGTATCTCTGTATAACACCGGCCCGTCCCTCCCGTATCCCTGTATAACACACCGGCCCGTCCCTCCGTATCCCTGTATAACACCGGCCCGTCCCTCCCGTATCTCTGTATAACACCGGCCCGTCCCTCCCGTATCCCTGTATAACACCGACCCGTCCCTCCCGTATCTCTGTATAACACCGTCCCTCCCGTATCTCTGTATAACACCGGCCGTCCCTCCCGTATCTCTGTATAACACCGCCGTCCCTCCCGTATCCCTGTATAACACGGCCCGTCCCTCCCGTATCCTGTATAACACCGCCCGTCCCTCCCGTATCTCTGTATAACACCGGCCCGTCCCTCCCGTATCTCTGTATAACACCGGCCCGTCCCTCCCGTATCCCTGTATAACACCGGCCCGTCCCTCCCGTATCTCTGTATAACACCGGCCCGTCCCTCCCGTATCTCTGTATAACACCGGCCCGTCCCTCCCGTATCTCTGTATAACACCGGCCCGTCCCTCCCGTATCTCTGTATAACACCGGCCCGTCCCTCCCGTATCCCTGTATAACACCGGCCCGTCCCTCCCGTATCCCTGTATAACACCGGCCCGTCCCTCCCGTATCCCTGTATAACACCGGCCCGTCCCTCCCGTATCCCTGTATAACACCGACCGTCCCTCCCGTATCTCTGTATAACACCGGCCCGTCCCTCCCGTATCCCTGTATAACACCGGCCCGTCCCTCCCGTATCCCTGTATAACACCGGCCCGTCCCTCCCGTATCCCTGTATAACACCGGCCCGGCCCTCCCGTATCCCTGTATAACACCGGCCCGTCCCTCCCGTATCCCTGTATAACACCGGCCCGTCCCTCCCGTATCTCTGTATAACACCGGCCCGTCCCTCCCGTATCCCTGTATAACACCGGCCCGTCCCTCCCGTATCCCTGTATAACACCGGCCCGGCCCTCCGTATCCCTGTATAACACCGGCCCGTCCCTCCGTATCCCTGTATAACACCGGCCCGTCCTCCCGTATCCTGTATAACACCGGCCGTCCCTCCCGTATCCCTGTATAACACCGGCCCGTCCCTCCCGTATTCTTGTATAACACCGGCCCGTCCCTCCCGTATCTCTGTATAACACCGGCCCGTATCTCTGTATAACACCGGCCCGTCCCTCCCGTATCCCTGTATAACACCGGCCCGTCCCTCCCGTATCCTGTATAACACCGGCCCGTCCCTCCCGTATCTCTGTATAACACCGGCCCGTCCCTCCCGTATCCCTGTATAACACCGGCCCGTCCCTCCCGTATCTCTGTATAACACCGGCCCGTCCCTCCCGTATCTCTGTATAAACCGGCCCGTCCCTCCCGTATCTCTGTATATACACCGGCCCGTCCTCCCGTATCCCTGTATAACACCGGCCCGTCCCTCCCGTATCTCTGTATAACACCGGCCCGTCCCTCCCGTATCTCTGTATAACACCGGCCCGTCCCTCCCGTATCTCTGTATAACACCGGCCCGTCCCTCCCGTATCTCTGTATAACACCGGCCCGTCCCTCCCGTATCCCTGTATAACACCGGCCCGTCCCTCCCGTATCTCTGTGTATAACACCGGCCCGTCCCTCCCGTATCTCTGTATAACACCGGCCCGTCCCTCCCGTATCTCTCTGTATAACACCGGCCCGTCCTCCCGTATCTGTATAACACCGGCCCGTCCCTCCCGTATCTCTGTATAACACCGGCCCGTCCCTCCCGTATCCTGTATAACACCGGCCCGTCCCTCCCGTATCCCTGTATAACACCGGCCCGTCCCTCCCGTATCCCTGTATAACACCGACCCGTCCCTCCCGTATCTCTGTATAACACCGGCCCGTCCCTCCCGTATCCCTGTATAACACCGCGTATCCCTGTATAACACCGGCCCGTCCCTCCCGTATCCCTGTATAACACCGGACCCGTCCCTCCCGTATCTCCTGTATAACACCGGCCCGTCCCTCCCGTATCCCTGTATATAACACCGGCCCGTCCCCCCGTATCTCTGTATACACCGGCCCGTCCCTCCCGTATCCCTGTATAACACCGGCCCGTCCCTCCCGTATCCCTGTATAACACCGGCCCGTCCCTCCCGTATCCCTGTATAACACCGTCCCTCCCGTATCCCTGTATAAACACGGCCCGTCCCTCCCGTATCTCTGTATAACACCGGCCCGTCCCTCCCGTATCTCTGTATAACACCGGCCCGTCCCTCCCGTATCTCTGTATAACACCGGCCCGTCCCTCCCGTATCTCTGTATAACACCGCCCGTCCCTCCGTATCCCTGTATAACACCGGCCCGTCCCTCCCGTATCCTGTATAACACCGGCCCGTCCTCCCGTATCCCTGTATAACACCGGCCCGTCCCTCCCGTATCCCTGTATAACACCGCCCGTCCCTCCCGTATCTCTGTATAACACCGGCCCGTCCCTCCCGTATCCCTGTATAACACCGGCCCGTCCCTCCCGTATCCCTGTATAACACCGGCCCGTCCCTCCCGTATCCCTGTATAACACCGGCCCGTCCCTCCCGTATCCCTGTATAACACCGGCCCGTCCTCCCGTATCCCTGTATAACACCGGCCCGTCCCTCCCGTATCTCTGTATAACACCGGCCCGTCCCTCCCGTATCCCTGTATAACCACCGGCCCGTCCCTCCCGTATCCCTGTATAACACCGGCCCGTCCCTCCCGTATCTCTGTATAACACCGGCCCGTCCCTCCCGTATCCCTGTATACACCGGCCCGTCCCTCCCGTATCTCTGTATAACACCGGCCCGTCCCTCCCGTATCCCTGTATAACTCCGGCCCGTCCCTCCCGTATCCCTGTATAACACCGGCCCGTCCCTCCCGTATCCCTGTATAACACCGGCCCGTCCCTCCCGTATCTCTGTATAACACCGGCCCGTCCCTCCCGTATCTCTGTATAACACCGGCCCGTCCCTCCCGTATCCCTGTATAAACACCGGCCCGTCCCTCCCGTATCCCTGTATAACACCGGCCCGTCCCTCCCGTATCCCTGTATAACACCGGCCGTCCTCCCGTATCCCTATCCCTCCCTCCCGTATCTCCTGTATACACCGGCCCGTCCCTCCCGTATCTCTGTATAACACCGCCCGTCCCTCCCGTATCCTCTGTATAACACCGGCCCGTCCCTCCCGTATCCCTGTATAACACCGGCCCGTCCCTCCCGTATCTCTGTATAACACCGGCCCGTCCCTCCCGTATCTCTGTATAACACCGGCCCGTCCCTCCCGTTATCTCTGTATAACACCGGCCCGTCCCTCCCGTATCTCTGTATAACACCGGCCCGTCCCTCCCGTATCCCTGTATAACACCGGCCCGTCCCTCCCGTATCTCTGTATAACACCGGCCCGTCCCTCCCGTATCTCTGTATAACACCGGCCCGTCCCTCCCGTATCCCTGTATAACACCGGCCCGTCCCTCCCGTATCCCTGTATAACACCGCCCGTCCCTCCCGTATCTCTGTATAACACCGGCCCGTCCCTCCCGTATCCCTGTATAACACCGACCGTCCCTCCCGTATCCCTGTATAACACCGGCCCGTCCCTCCCGTATCCCTATAATAACACCGGCCCGTCCCTCCCGTATCTCTGTATAACACCGGCCCGTCCCTCCCGTATCCCTGTATAACACCGGCCCGTCCCTCCCGTATCCCTGTTATAACACCGGCCCGTCCCTCCCGTATCCCTGTATAAAACACCGACCCGTCCCTCCCGTATCTCTGTTTATAACACCGGCCCGTCCCTCCCGTATCTCCTGTATAACACCGGCCCGTCCCCCCTATCTCTGTATAATACCGGCCCGTCCCTCCCGTTATCTCTGTATAACACCGGCCGTCCCTCCCGTATCTCTGTATAACACCGGCCCGTCCCTCCCGTATCCCTGTATAACACCGGCCCGTCCCTCCCGTATCTCTGTATAACACCGACCCGTCCTCCCATCTCTGTATAACACCGACCCGTCCCTCCCGTATCTCTGTATAACACCGACCCGTCCCTCCCGTATCCTGTAAACACCGGCCCGTCCCTCCGATAAAACAGAAAACCCATACGGCGCATCCAAATCAGTGTTAATGAATTAATAAGTTAATGGACATGTAAATCCATAAAAAAATGTTGGAAGAAGAAGAAAGTGCTAAATATTGTTAAGAAATGTCTTTTAAAACATCATTTAAAGTGCATAGAATAAAGTCCAGGTCTAAAGTCAAATGTGCAGAAGAAAGTGCTCAAGTGTATAACAGTTTCAATACTCAAAATGATGATGAGGGATGATGTGCTGATCTTCTCTAAAGTGTGGTGTCGAATCCTTTTTATTCGTCAGTGTCCCTCAAAGAAAACATATCACAGAAAACTAATAGTGCAGACGGTCAGGACAGAATTGGTCAAATTGTTGAAGTCAAAGTCTAGACCACTCACATTTGTGGGAGCCTGCAAGATCCCGGCTCAAGGAAGAACAGCCTGCGGCCAATATAGGGTGGCACTTCCTTCTTTCTGTCGTAGTAGATACTAGATAAAGAAAAAAGAATCGGGAGACGGCACTCCCATAGCGTAACACTGTGTGTATATAGAGATGTGAAAAGGAAGAGTAGATCACACTCTATATATTTTTTATATGGAGAGGGGAAGAAGATGATTTACGATTTGTTTTTGGACTTCCTAGCTACCAATGATAGAGGCATTATTCTGACCTCTAATTGGAGTAAAACTGAAGTTATCTTCTTAGATTTGAAAATATTTGTCGAGAATGACACAATCAAGACCAGGACCTATTTCAAAGACGTCGATTGTAATAGCTTTATAGAGCGTAGGAGTTGCCACCTACCTCAATGGCTGAATGCCGTTCCGAAAGGACAATTTTTACGGATGAAAAGAAATTGTACGAATATCTCGGATTTTGACACTCAGTCAACAAAACTACGCTCAGATTTTGTTGAGAAAGGGTACAATATGCAAACCCTGGAAGACACTAGAGTGGAGGTCAGACAAATGGAGAGACTGGATCTATTGAAGAAGAAGAAAAAGAACCCAACATTGAGAACAAACACAACCTTCATAAACTTACTACACTGTATATAACTCATTCTGGCCGCTTTGCGCTACAATGTAACTACATGACCCACCATTGTGACATGTTAAAAGAACTAAACTGGCCATCACTGGAATCCAGACGCACCCTTCACCTTTCCAGCCTGGTTTTAAGAGCATTCTGGGAAAGCTGCACACCTACCTGAATAGACTGCTTCCCCCAGCAGCTCCCTCACCTATAACTCCGATCCAGGACCAGCACCTTACTTGCAATACCACAATACAAAAAGATAGTGTCTCGATCCTCATTTTCCTACAGAGCACCGCAATTATGGAATAACCTCCCAGACACCATCAAATCTCCCCCAGTCTTAAGTCACTCAAAAGCTCCTTACTAACATACCTTCAATACAGAATGCACCTGTAAACATGTAACACAGTGACTATATACAGAATGCACCTGTAAACATGTAACACAGTGACTATATACAGAATGCGCCTGTAAACATGTAAACAGTGACTATATACAGAATGTGCCTGTAAACATGTAACACAGTGACTATTACAGAATGCACCTGTAAACATGTAACATAGTGACCATATACAGAATGCACCTGTAAACATGTAACACAGTGCCCTATATACAGAATGCACCTGTAAACATGTTAACACAGTGACTATATACAGAATGCACCTGTAAACATGTAACACAGTGACTATATACAGATGCACCTGTAACATGTAACCTAGTGACTATATACAGAATGCACCTGTAAACATGTAACCTAGTGACTATATACAGAATGCACCTGTAAACATGTAACACAGTGACTATATACAGAATGCCACCTGTAAACATGTAACACAGTGACTATATACAGAATGCGCCTGTAAACATGTAACACAGTGACTATATACAGAATGTGCCTGTAAACATGTAACACAGTGACTATATACAGAATGCACCTGTAAACATGTAACACAGTGACTATATACAGAATGCACCTGTAAACATGTAACACAGTGACTATATACAGAATGCACCTGTAAACATGTAACACAGTGACTATATACAGAATGCACCTGTAAACATGTAACACAGTGACTATATACAGAATGCACCTGTAAACATGTAACACAGTGACTATATACAGAATGCACCTGTAAACATGTAACACAGTGACTATATACAGAATGCACCTGTAAACATGTAACCTAGTGACTATATACAGAATGCACCTGTAAACATGTAACACAGTGACTATATACAGAATGCACCTGTAAACATGTAACCTAGTGACTATATACAGAATGCGCCTGTAAACATGTAACACAGTGACTATATACAGAATGCACCTGTAAACATGTAACACAGTGACTATATACAGAATGCGCCTGTAAACATGTAACAGTGACTATATACAGAATGCACCTGTAAACATGTAACAGTGACTATATACAGAATGCACCTGTAAACATGTAACCTAGTGACTATATACAGAATGCACCTGTAAACATGTAACCTAGTGACTATATTTCCTACATATTTTTTCTGTTAATCTGTATATTTGTGTTGTTTTTTTTTTTTGTTTTTTTTTTAATATCTTGCATTTATTACTTTGTGTTTCTGTAAATGTAACACTTCAATGTTCTTGAACCCAGGACATGCTTGAAAACGAGAGAAATCTCAATGTATCCTTCCTGGTAAAATCCTTTATAAATAAATAAATAAATAAACTATGGAGAGTGTACCGTTTTTATATTTTCATATAATCCCCTTAATAAGGAGATTGGCCGATCTTACAAAGGGACCCCATATTGGGAGATATTCTTCCAACGATACCACGTATTATATGTAGGGGGGTGAAAAACCTAAAGATGGAACTCACACATAGAGTGGGAAATAAGAAAACAATTAACCACTTTGGGATACAAGCGGGTTTCCACCAATGTGGAAATTGCTTAAATTGTAGAAACACCAAAAGTAGAAAACAAATAATACCAGAAATTGAAAGGAATGGCAAGAAAATTAAACTCAAAGGAATAATGACATGTTTCTCTAGAAACGTTATATACGTTCTGACTTGCCCTTGTGGACTCAAATATGTGGGACGCACCACACGACCTCTCAATATACACATACAGGAGCATATAAGAAATATTAAAAAAGGGTTTGACAAGCATAGTGTATCACTACACTTCAAATTAAAACATGGTCAGAATCCAGAGGGTCTCTTGTTTATGGCAGTTCAAAAGTTAGAACCTTTCTGGAGAGGAGGAAGTCTGGAAACACGACTAGGAAAAGAAGAAATGAGGTGGATTTTTCTAATGAACACACTTCAGCCTCATGGATTAAATGCAGACTTTGAGCTGTGCCACTTCCTCAACGATTAGCCATTCCTACTTTTAGTTCATCCCCCCTTTTAACAATCATAAAGAGATAGCAGCCTGATGTTATTAATAGATCACTACCTCCGTTCTTTAATTTATATCAGATTCCAATAGTCCTCCATTTGGTTCCCTTTCCCCTTTTTTAGCCTATGGTATACATCATTACTGTTTTAGTATCCCCGTCCATACCAATATCTACATCTCAATCTATTGTTTTAATTAGCCTTTTTATTAATTTATTTTGTTTCCCGCCGCTGTTGCCTTTAACGCAATTTAGACGTTTAATTGAAATTGGCAGCAAGGCTCCATTAGATAAATAGATAACATTAATTTGCTTATTAACCGTCAGACTATATGAAGCAGAAATGCTGCCCAATTTTTTAATCTCTACCTTTTTAATTTTTATTTATTTTTTCCTAACTTTTTACGAAATTTCTTATGTATATCACATTTTTAGTTTATTGATTGTTCTTTACTCGTTCGGATATTAATCGATCTGATAGGTCGAGTGCAGAAAGACTATACTTTTAAAATTACTGGGTAAAATCTTTGTTTTTTGTTCATCCAAGTTAAGAATATATGAAGCAGAAATGCTGCCTGCCTTCTTTCTTCTGAGATTCATATATATTGCATTTTCGTTCGTTATCGGTTCGGATTTAAATCGATTCTATTATCACATACAAAAAGACTATGCCTCTGGGAAAATTGAGACCAATGTTTGACTATGATATACGTATGGACGAAAATCGAAACCGAAAGTTGCTGAAAGGCCTTACTGGGTAAATTTTCTAATGTCGTTCGATCCTTTATTTTCGAATTCTATGTAAGCCATATGTTCGCCCATTACTCGCTTCTAACAGTTTTTCGGATAATCGATTTAAAGAATCCGTAGCTACTGCGATCGGCCGTTTGTCGTATTTCCTTCGTTGAAAGTTCGCATTTACCGCAAAGCATTACTGGGTAAATCCGAACGATCGGAAGTCGACTGACCGGAAGTGAACACTCTGCCAGCGTGGCCGGAAGAGACATCACTATGATGCACTATAAAAGAGGACACTTTCATTTTAAACTTTTACTTCAATATTGATTTTTATGGACATTACCAAGTTTTTATACCGACTGAGGAAGGCTTTTTTAAGCCGAAACGCGTCTCGGTAGACCTTGTCCTAGATTTTATCACTTGTTACTAATAAATATATTGATTTACAATTCCACATTCGCCACCTTTCTCCGACTTTTTTCCTTGGATACATGGATCAACTGCCGCCGAGATAAAGAGGTTTGGGTTTCCACCTTTTAAGAGAGCCCAGGGCTACATCCATTGAGCCTAACACTGAGGCTCCAGAATCGGTGAGTGTGATCTACTCTTCCTTTTCACATCTCTATATACACACAGTGTTACGCTATGGGAGTGCCGTCTCCCGATTCTTTTTTCTTTATCTAGTATCTACTACGGACAGAAAGAAGGGAAGTGCCACCCTATATTTGGCCGCAGGCTGTTCTTCCTTGAGCCGGGATCTTGCAGGCTCCCACAAATGTGAGTGGTCTAGACTTTGACTTCAACAATTTGACCAATTCTGTCCTGACCGTCTGCACTATTAGTTTTCTGTGATATGTTTTCTTTGAGGGACACTGACGAATAAAAGGATTCGACACCAGCACTTTAGAGAAGATCAGCACATCATCCCTCATCATCATTTTGAGTATTGAACTGTTATACACTTGAGCACTTTCTTCTGCACATTTGACTTTAGACCTGGACTTTATTCTATGCACTTTAAATGATGTTTTAAAAGACATTTCTTAACAATATTTAGCACTTTCTTCTTTCTTCCAACATTTTTTATGGATTTTACATGTCCATTAACTTATTAATTCATTAACTGATTTGGATGCGCCGTATGGTTTTCTGTTTTTACCTTTGTCTTGACACATATGTTGGTTGTTTTCTATGTGTTTTACCATACTATAGGCAGCATTTGACTATTTATTAGCACCACGCTTAGCACTTTAACTGATCACCCAATAATAGGCGCCCACACTGTATAGTGTATATATACACATTTTCTAATTTGTCCCTCCCGTATCCCTGTATAACACCGGCCCGTCCCTCCCGTATCTCTGTATAACACCGGCCCGTCCCTCCCGTATCTCTGTATAACACCGGCCCGTCCCTCCCGTATCCCTGTATAACACCGGCCCGTCCCTCCCGTATCCCTGTATAACACCGCCCGTCCCTCCCGTATCTCTGTATAACACCGGCCCGTCCCTCCCGTATCTCTGTATAACACCGGCCCGTCCCTCCCGTATCTCTGTATAACACCGGCCCGTCCCTCCCGTATCCCTGTATAACACCGGCCCGTCCCTCCCGTATCTCTGTATAACACCGGCCCGTCCCTCCCGTATCCCTGTATAACACCGGCCCGTATCCCTGTATAACACCGGCCCGTCCCTCCCGTATCTCTGTATAGCACCGGCCTTTACCGGCATTGTTCCGCGCACTGTTGCTGTGTGTTCTCTGCTGCGCCGCTGCACGTGTTACTTGTTTTTTTCTCCTCCTGACGCGGTGCTCGCTGTTTCAGGTCCAGCTCCCATCGGACCATCCAGGAGAGGTGGGTGTTTTTCGGGGGATTGGGGGGGGGTGTTTATGTGTTTTTCTCACCGCGTGTGTCGTTCTTATAGGTCGGGAGTCGTGTGTCGAGTGAAATACTGTAACGCCCTCCCGGATATTCCCTTTGACCCCAAGTTTATTACTTACCCCTTCGACCAGAACAGGTGAGGAGGAGGAGGAGGAGGGGTGGTGGTGCCCGGCCGCCCCGGCTTGCTGCGCTTCGGTGCCTTTATTTGGTGAATTTGCTCTCGTCTGGCAGGTTTGTTCAGTATAAAGCCACGTCTCTGGAGAAGCAGCACAAGCACGACCTGCTGACAGAGCCCGACCTCGGGGTCACCATCGACTTGATCAACCCTGACACCTATCGAGTGGAGGCTGGAGGTAAGGGGGGGGCTGGAGTCGCGCGCCTCTGGGGGGTGGGGGGGCTGGAGTCGTGCGCGCGCCTCTGGGGGGTGGGGGCTGGAGTTGCACGTGCCTCTGGGGGGGGCTGGAGTCGTGCACGCGTCTCTTGGGGGGGCTGGGAGGCTCCACTTAGGAGGAAACCCCTCACCCTCTGGTTTTGTAGGAAGTTTGGACTTGGCGGATGAGAAGCTTCTGGAAGAGGAGATCCAGGCCCCGAGCAGCTCCAAGCGGTAAGAGTCCAGAGTATTTTTTTCAGGAGGGGGGGGGGATCTCGAGCCCCCGCTTGCATGTCCTGTTCCCGCTCAGTCTCTCGTTGCCCCCTCTGTCTCTCGTTGCCCCCTCTGTCTCTCGTCGCCCCCTCTGTTCTCTCGTCGCCCCTCTGTCTCTCGTCGCCCTCTGTCTCTCGTCGCCCCCTCTGTCTCTCGTCGCCCCCTCTGTCTCTCGTCGCCCCCTCTGTCTCTCGTCGCCCCTCTGTCTCTCGTCGCCCCTCTGTCTTCGTCGCCCCCTCTGTCTCTCGTCGCCCCCTCTGTCTCTCGTCGCCCCCTCCTGTCTCTCGCGCCCCCTCTGTCTCTCGTCGCCCCCTCTGTCTCTCGTTGCCCCCTCAGTCTCTCGTCGCCCCCTCAGTCTCTCGTTGCCCCCTCTGTCTCTCATCGCCCCCTCTGTCTCTCGTCGCCCCCTCCTGTCTCTCGTCGCCCCCTCCTGTCTCTCGTCGCCCCTCCTGTCTCTCGTCGCCCCCTCCTGTCTCTCGTCCCCCTCCTGTCTCTCGTCGCCCCCTCTGTCTCTCGTCGCCCCCTCTGTCTCTCGTTGCCCCCTCTGTCTCTCGTTGCCCCTCAGTCTCTCGTCGCCCCCTCAGTCTCTCGTTGCCCCCTCTGTCCCAGGTCCCAGCAACACGCGAAGGTGGTCCCATGGATGAGGAAGACTGAATACATCTCCACCGAGTTTAACCGATATGGCGCCTCCAACGAGAAGCCGGAAGTCAAGTAGGTCTTCTCCTGCGCTCTGGGGCTTCAGTGCCGTCTGTGCCACGAATAAAGGGCCCCAGGCCTGGGTTTACACCCCCTGCTGAGCACCAGTAGGGGGTGCTAGAAGCGGACAGCTTCACTTCCTCTAGGCGGGGGATTATACCGTCTTGAGAGATCAGCGGCTTCTTAGCCAGGACCAGGCGCCTCTATGTTCCTCCTGGCCTCCCTGGATGAGGGTCTTCACGCTGCACAGTTGGCGCTGGCTTTGCAGCCGGCACGCCTGCGGTGCATGGAGTGAACGGAGGGCTGTGCTGCAGGACGCTCCCTGCTGTCGCTCGCGCCGGGATTCTTCTTTGGGGCAGCAGAGGCTTCGTTTCGTTTCTCGCTTTTATTATACAGCAGCAAAGAAATTTCACTGAGAAAAATAAAACCCAACAAAGGGTTAACTCCCGCCCCTCTCTGTGCCGTCCATCCAATCTTGTAGGTCCGCCCTTAATGCATCACCTCCTCTTTCTCGCTGCTCAGCAAATAAGTACCTCCTCGATTTGCTCTCACTGCCGGGCGCCGCGGCCTCCGAGTATGTGGAAATATGTAACATTTACTTTATATTGTGGGAGATTCCCCTCCAGCGTGCGACAGGTTAACGCTCACCAAACGTATTAACCCCTGCAAACTCCGGCACAAAGTGAGAATGACCTGTTTTGGCCACAAATACCTGCATTTTACTTTCTCCAACTCCTGATATTCCTTCAGCCCAATAACTCCGGCACAAAGTTTCATGAAGCGAGCGACGAGGCCAGCGGAGACTGTTACCTGGCAGAGGGGCGGGCGGGTGGGCAGGTGTGGCACAGGGGCGGGACTGTGGGAAGGAAACCTGGCAAAATACACAAGGGCCGTCTGGCTGTTTGCTCTTTGGCTCGCGGTGTAGTCAGCCCGTGTGTCTCCCGGCAGGATCGGCGTGTCCGTCAAGCAGCAGTTCACAGAAGAGGATATCTACAAGGACAGAGACAGCCAGATCGCGGCCATCGAGAAGACCTTTGAGGACTCTCAGAAGTCGGTGAGTGATCCGGCACTGGGCTGTATCCGGACGTTTTCCACGGTTCCTGATTCCGCTGATCTTTCCTGTTCCCTTCTCAGATTTCCCAGCATTACAGCAAACCCAGAGTCACCCCGGTGGAGGTCATGCCGGTCTTCCCAGACTTTAAGGTAAGGACTGCTGATCGGCTGCTGCTGCTGGGGCCGGTTACGCGTCTCCCTCATCTAACCACGTGCTCTGCTTCCTTCAGATGTGGATCAATCCGTGCGCTCAGGTCATCTTTGACTCGGATCCAGCTCCTAAGGACACTCAGGGCTCTGCTGTGCTGGACATGATGTCCCAAGCCATGATCAGGTGCCCATCTCCTCCCTGCAGATAGTTCTGTGCTGCTGTAGTGGCCGGTACTCCATGACCGGCTCACGTTTCTGGTATCAGAGTGAAATCTCTGCATTAATTGCCGTTCGGTGCTCGCCCGGCCTCTACATTGGTAAAGGCTGATGGTGGCAGCTGTGGGCTCCATGTTCATCCACACATTATGTCTCATCCCTGCTCTCTGCTTCCCAGAGGAATGATGGACGAGGAAGGGAACCAGTTTGTGGCGTATTTCCTTCCTGGAGAAGAGACCATGAGGAAGCGGAAGCGAGACCAGGAGGAGTGTTTGGATTACATGCCGGAGGAAATGTAAGTGGGCCAGTGACTTTGGCCGGCTTGAGTCCCGTGAGGAAGCCAGATGGACGCCTCGTATCACGTGACGGACCGAGTCATTTTATGTTTGTGCCTTAGATACGACTACAAGATCGCCAGAGAATACAACTGGAACGTGAAGAATAAAGCCAGCAAGGGATACGAGGAGAACTACTTCTTCATCTTCCGCGAGGGCGATGGCGTGTATTACAACGAGCTGGAGACAAGGTGAGGCCCCACCCCCGACGCACGCTCCCCTTAACGACTCACCCAGCCGCCTGGAGCTCTCACCTCCACCCCTCCCAGCCGCCTGCGGCGCTCACCTCCAGCCGCCTGGGACGCTCCCCTCACCTCCGCCACCCTGCTGCCCTCACACCTCCACCCCCCCCCCCAGCCGCCTGGGGCGCTCATCTTCACACCTCCAGCCGCCTGGTGCGTTCACCTCCACCCCCTCCAGCCACCTGGTGCGCTCACCCCCCCCCCCCCCGGCCACCTGGTGCGCTCACCTCCACACCAGCCGCCTGGTGCGCTCACCTCAACCCCCCAGCCACCTGGTGCGCTCACCTCCAACCCCCCCCCCCCAGCCGCCTGGTGCGCTCACCTCCACCCCCCCCCCAGCCGCCTGGTGCGCTCACCTCCACCCCCCCCAGCCACCTGGTGCGCTCACCTCCACCCCCAGCCACCTGGTGCGCTCACCTCCACCCCCCCCAGCCGCCTGGTGCGCTCACCTCCACCCCAGCCGCCTGGTGCGCTCACCTCCACCCCACCCCCGGCCACCTGGTGCGCTCACCCCCCCCCAGCCACCTGGTGCGCTCACCTCCACCCCCCCCAGCCGCCTGGTGCGCTCACCCCCCCCCCCAGCCGCCTGGTGCGCTCACCTCCACCCCAGCCGCCTGGTGCGCTCACCTCCACCCCACCCCCGGCCACCTGGTGCGCTCACCTCCACCCCCCCCCCGCCACCTGGTGCGCTCACACCTCCACCCCCCCCCCCCCCGCCGCCTGGGGCACTCATCTTCACACCTCCAGCCGCCTGGGGCGATCATCCTCACACCTCCGCCCTCCTCCCACACCCCCCCCAGCCGCCTGGGGCGCTCCCCTTAACACCTTCACCCATGTTACACAACTTTGCTTTCTACAGGGTCCGACTTAGCAAGAGAAGAGTGAAAGCCGGCGTCCAGTCTGGAACCAATGCTGTGCTGGTTGTTAAACACAGAGACATGAACGAGAAAGAACTTGAGGCTCAGGTAAGGATAACCAGGAAGGAGAATTTGGTGGCTCAGGTCAGGGGTGGAGGCTTGGGTAAGTTGGAGTTCGGCATGTGGCTAGGAGGTCCGCTTTAGGCCTGGCCCCCGGGGGAAATATCGACTTTCTCTCGGTGATGTCTGTGCCAGTTAATCCTGACAACAAATTTTAATGTAGTTTTAGTCGTATTTTAGTCTGAATTGTTTTCATAAAATTAACAGATTTTCTTACTTGTGATGGAAAGAATAATAGAAGGTTTGGGTTTTAATAAAGACTCGGAGGCGACTATTTGCGGTCTTTCTTTTTTTAAACTCCCAGCAACAAGAAATATATAAAATATATATTGGGTGGCACTTGTGCCCCCCACATACTGGGGGTGAGTTTACAACAGGCCACCTCCCTAATTGGTAAATATGAAGGCTTTGCATGGAGCGCCAGAACGTTTCACGGAAGGAACAGACCAACTTCATCAAGTAACGAAGGAACCAAAACGGTGAAGTCTTCAGATCCGAAGACAATGGAAGCAGAGAAATTCAGTACGCCCCAAAAACATTAGAAATGAGACAAATGCCCCCAAAAAATACTCAACACCAACTCATGGTACCCCCTAAATCTAGGAATAAAATCTAGGCCAACGCATTGAAGCGCGTGGGAAATGGACCTTGCAGGACATTGCTGCAAAGGCCAAAGCATCATTATGTGGCCAGGATGACAAATACCACAAAACTAAAGACCCGTCCCAAGATAAGGAATAATTCTGCGCCTGAGGGCAAGACGAATGTACGCCTTTTAACAAACCAAAGGACCCACTGGCATGCCAATATACCACCGGCATGACCAGCTGACAAAACCGAGCGACAAAATGCTGTATCCGAATCAAACGAAGACGCCAAAACGTCAATAGAAACTAAAGAGGCAGAACAGAATCCAAACCCATCCCCCAAACTGATGCCAACTGCCCCTGCAGATTTATAAGCTCTTCTAGTGCTTGGAGCCCAAGCATGCTGGAGCCGTTCTGCAGCACTCTCTGACATGTCCAAGCTCTGCCAGGAGTGGTAACCGCCCTTTCAGAGCATGAGGGAGGTCGTCCAGGGCCATCAGAAGATCCCAAGACTAGGGCAGAAGTCAAGGGATGTCCACCACCATCTCAATGAGTGACGGAAACCAAGGCCAAAACTGAGTCCTCATGATCAGGGTTCAAAATTTTGAGTCCCCAGCTACTAACCAGGCCATAAGAGTTACTCGCCACCAGTTCCTCCACCTAACCCCTACCCAGCCCTTATCTCCGCCCCTAAACACTCCCCCTTAAATTATCTTAAGAAATTACACTGTTAATGGTTTTATTTAGAATAAAGTTGCAAAAATAACATTAACACCCAGTCATCAGAGCCCAGTGTGAGCAGAGCAAGGAGGCAGGAAATCTCTCCCCTACCAGTGACCGGGACAAGCTGGGTCAGGTTAGGCAGCTGATCTGTGCAGCCTGGGGAAGGAGGGCTGCATCTTGGCACCGCTGGAATACGAAAAACCAATAATTTATTGTGCTGCCTGTGTGCATTTCCACTCGCCCTCACTTAATTTCCACTCGCCAAATGCGAGTAGACGAGTGGAAATTTTGAGCCCTGATCATGATGATCTCAGACTCTTTAACCAGGAGCAGTTGAAGGACCACTGCCAACAGTGAGGACTGAGGAAACCCATAGTGACAACTCTTGGGCCACGTCTGAAGGGCACACAAGCCATTCGCTGTGGCGAAGACTGAACGCAGGAGTCACCAGTCTCCCGAGTCTGTACAGGAGTTCCAGTTCGTCGTCGTGTTTTTCAGTTCGGGAATAAACTTGGCCTGAAAGAACAAATCGCTGGCATGACCGTAATCCCATCGCCTGTTTGCCCTGGATGACAGGTTCTCCAATCTGGGCCCCCCAGGGATTTCTATAAGAAACTTCTGAGAAATTGTTGACGAGAAGGAGCGCACTGTCGTGTTGAATTTCCCACACAGCATTGAAAGCTAGCAGTGCCTCCAGCGAATTGATGTGAAGATGCCTCTCCTGAACAGACCTGTTTTCAGAGAGTTGCATCTGGCCTCCACCTCAAAGAGACCACAAATACTCGCCTCCGTATCTTGATTTAAATTCTACAAAAGTGTTTTATGATATTAATGTGTTACCATGTGCTACAGGGACGTAGCGCGTCGCGCATGAATGTGACTTCATGTTTTCCCAGTACTTATAATGCCACACGTGTGACACGCTTCATTCTTTCACGCAGACGTGTAACCCATTAACCCTGTATTACCTGATATAGAGAATCCATCAGGTCTGTCACCGGTTAGTGACCTGGACACAATGGGCCACATTACACTCTCCATGCTAACGTTAGCGTTCACCTGCGTGAGCATTAACGTTAGCTGCGGTGTTTACCGCAAATTACAATCCAAACACAAATGGGTTAAGTAACGCGTTAGTGTTTGGTATCTTGTGCTTTTCAGCGCGAGGTCACTGTACTTTGTGCTCCCCAACACTGATTAATGTCCAGCTCTGGTCAGCGAAAAGTTAACCAGGATTGTGCAGAAGCGGAATCCGTTAACACCAGCCTAAAAAAACAGAATTCTATGCTCACCCTCGGTCTCGCGGTTCTGTCCGTCTCCTCCGTCCGGCGGGAGCAGGGAGAGACTGGGGGAAAAGACCCCCAGTCTCTCCCTGCGTATCACTACGCCGACCGGCCGCATCTCGCGAGGAGAGATCCGGCAGGTCATGTGACTCCATCGACATGGACTCCATCGAGTGGATGCTCAGCGTTGCCGCGAGCATCCCGGGGCTTTGCACCCGCTAACAATGCAGGCAGCTATTTTTGCGCCTGCATTGAAATCCAGTGCTAAAACGCGGGCACAAGGGGGAAAACTGCAGGCACCGTTACGCTAGGATTGTAATGTGGCCCAATGTGTACAGCGTGCAGGCACCTCCCACCACACAGACACGTTCTGATTGGATCTCCACCTAAATGGCCCCGCCCTTACATGTATCTGTGGTTTTTATTGGTTGATGGAAATGTCAGCAGCTTTTCCTCGGTTTTGGCATCACTCGCTGCTTGTTCCGTTTTAGTATCATTTTTTTTTAGGCTGCAAAAACCAGAGACCCAGGCTCTGCTGGAGAGACCCAGGCTCTGCTGGAGAGACCCAGGCTCTGCTGGAGAGACCCAGGCTCTGCTGGAGAGACCCAGGCTCTGCTGGAGAGACCCAGGCTCTGCTGGAGAGACCCAGGCTCTGCTGGAGAGACCCAGGCTCTGCTGGAGAGACCCAGGCTCTGCGGTCTTTGTGTGGTTGATGTGATGAAACCTTTTGCTTGCAGGAGGCGCGGCGAGCTCAGCTGGAGAACCACGAGCCCGAAGAGGAGGAGGAGATTGAAATTGACCAGGACATTCAGGGCTCAGGTATGATGCAAACCACAAAGCAACTCCTAATGGTGGTCTGTATTGTCTTCTCACCCTCCACCTCCCTCCTTGTTTAGTCCTTTCACCCCCCCCCCCCCCCCTGTTTAGTCTCATTTGGATTCTCATACTTTTTCTTCATGACGTTTCCAGACGCTGAGGATGGAGAGAAGGGCAGCGAGAGTGAGAAGGAAGCCAGCGGCGGGGAGGCTTCTGCCAATGAAAGCGAAGCAGAGGAGGGAGGCGAGGATAAAGACGAGAAAGAGAGCAGTGAAGATGACCGTGCGGCCAGGGATAAGGAGGCCATCTTCGGCAGTGATGCGGATGATAGTGATGGGGATGATGACGATGATGATGACGATGAACATAATGAGAGCGAGAATGAGGAAAGTGGAAGCGAGGAGGAAGACGACGACGACGACAAGGGCAGAGGACAGGGCAGCGGCAGCAGCAGTCCGTTTGGAAGTGAACGTTCTCAGCAGGACAATGAAGATCAGAGCGGAAGTGAGCAGGGCTCTGCGTCCAGCGATGACAGTGACTGAGCAGCCCCCGGCCCCCCTGTAAATATGCCGCTACCCCCCCCCCCCCCCTTCCTGTAAATAAACCCTGTAAATGACTGTTAGTTGAATAAAGTGTTTTCTGGAGGTTTGGCTCCTCCTGCGAGTTCCTTTCTCTGGGTCCGGGATAAAGCAGCCGGTCCATGTGTCCTCCTGCGAGTTCCTTTCTCTGGGTCCGGGATAAAGCAGCCGGTCCATGTGTCCTCCTGCGAGTTCCTTTCTCTGGGTCCGGGATAAAGCAGCCGGTCCATGTGTCCTCCTGCGAGTTCCTTTCTCTGGGTCCGGGATAAAGCAGCCGGTCCATGTGTCCTCCTGCGAGTTCCTTTCTCTGGGTCCGGGATAAAGCAGCCGGTCCATGTGTCCTCCTGCGAGTTCCTTTCTCTGGGTCCGGGATAAAGCAGCCGGTCCATGTGTCCTCCTGCGAGTTCCTTTCTCTGGGTCCGGGATAAAGCAGCCGGTCCATGTGTCCTCCTGCGAGTTCCTTTCTCTGGGTCCGGGATAAAGCAGCCGGTCCATGTGTCCTCCTGCGAGTTCCTTTCTCTGGGTCCGGGATAAAGCAGCCGGTCCATGTGTCCTCCTGCGAGTTCCTTTCTGTAGGTCCGGGATAAAGCAGCCGGTCCATGTGTCCTCCTGCGAGTTCCTTTCTCTGGGTCCGGGATAAAGCAGCCGGTCCATGTGTCCTCCTGCGAGTTCCTTTCTCTGGTCTGGGATAAAGCAGCCGGTCCATGTGTCCTCCTGCGAGTTCCTTTCTCTGGGTCCGGGATAAAGCAGCCGGTCCATGTGTCCTCCTGCGAGTTCCTTTCTCTGGGTCCGGGATAAAGCAGCCGGTCCATGTGTCCTCCTGCGAGTTCCTTTCTCTGGGTCCGGGATAAAGCAGCCGGTCCATGTGTCCTCCTGCGAGTTCCTTTCTCTGGTCCGGGATAAAGCAGCCGGTCCATGTGTCCTCCTGCGAGTTCCTTTCTCTGGGTCCGGGATAAAGCAGCCGGTCCATGTGTCCTCCTGCGAGTTCCTTTCTCTGGGTCGGGGATAAAGCAGCCGGTCCATGTGTCCTCCTGCGAGTTCCTTTCTCTGGGTCCGGGATAAAGCAGCCGGTCCATGTGTCCTCCTGCGAGTTCCTTTCTCTGGGTCGGGGATAAAGCAGCCGGTCCATGTGTCCTCCTGCGAGTTCCTTTCTCTGGGTCGGGGATAAAGCAGCCGGTCCATGTGTCCTCCTGCGAGTTCCTTTCTCTGGGTCGGGATAAAGCAGCCGGTCCATGTGTCCTCCTGCGAGTTCCTTTCTCTGGGTCCGGGATAAAGCAGCCGGTCCATGTGTCCTCCTGCGAGTTCCTTTCTCTGGGTCCGGGATAAAGCAGCCGGTCCATGTGTCCTGCGAGTTCCTTTCTCTGGGTCCGGGATAAAGCAGCCGGTCCATGTGTCCTCCTGCGAGTTCCTTTCTCTGGGTCCGGGATAAAGCAGCCGGTCCATGTGTCCTCCTGCGAGTTCCTTTCTCTGGTCTGGGATAAAGCAGCCGGTCCATGTGTCCTCCTGCGAGTTCCTTTCTCTGGGTCCGGGATAAAGCAGCCGGTCCATGTGTCCTCCTGCGAGTTCCTTTCTCTGGGTCCGGGATAAAGCAGCCGGTCCATGTGTCCTCCTGCGAGTTCCTTTTCTCGGGTCCGGGATAAAGCAGCCGGTCCATGTGTCCTCCTGCGAGTTCCTTTCTCTGGGTCCGGGATAAAGCAGCCGGTCCATGTGTCCTCCTGCGAGTTCCTTTCTCTGGGTCTGGGATAAAGCAGCCGGTCCATGTGTCCTCCTGCGAGTTCCTTTCTCTGGGTCTGGGATAAAGCAGCCGGTCCATGTGTCCTCCTGCGAGTTCCTTTCTCTCTGTCGGGATAAAGCAGCCGGTCCATGTGTCCTCCTGCGAGTTCCTTTCTCTGGGTCCGGGATAAAGCAGCCGGTCCATGTGTCCTCCTGCGAGTTCCTTTCTCTGGTCCGGGATAAAGCAGCCGGTCCATGTGTCCTCCTGCGAGTTCCTTTCTGTAGGTCCGGGATAAAGCAGCCGGTCCATGTGTCCTCCTGCGAGTTCCTTTCTCTGGGTCCGGGATAAAGCAGCCGGTCCATGTGTCCTCCTGCGAGTTCCTTTCTCTGGGTCCGGGATAAAGCAGCCGGTCCATGTGTCCTCCTGCGAGTTCCTTTCTCTGGGTCCGGGATAAAGCAGCCGGTCCATGTGTCCTCTCTGCGAGTTCCTTTCTCTCTGGGTCCGGGATAAAGCAGCCGGTCCATGTGTCCTCCTGCGAGTTCCTTCTCTCTGGTCCGGGATAAAGCAGCCGGTCCATGTGTCCTCCTGCGAGTTCCTTTCTCTGGGTCCGGGATAAAGCAGCCGGTCCATGTGTCCTCCTGCGAGTTCCTTTCTCTAGGTCCGGGATAAAGCAGCCGGTCCATGTGTCCTCCTGCGAGTTCCTTTCTCTGGGTCCGGGATAAAGCAGCCGGTCCATGTGTCCTCCTGCGAGTTCCTTTCTCTGGGTCCGGGATAAAGCAGCCGGTCCATGTGTCCTCCTGCGAGTTCCTTTCTCTGGTCCGGGATAAAGCAGCCGGTCCATGTGTCCTCCTGCGAGTTCCTTTCTGTAGGTCCGGGATAAAGCAGCCGGTCCATGTGTCCTCCTGCGAGTTCCTTTCTGTGGGTCCGGGATAAAGCAGCCGGTCCATGTGTCCTCCTGCGAGTTCCTTTCTCTGGGTCCGGGATAAAGCAGCCGGTCCATGTGTCCTCCTGCGAGTTCCTTTCTCTGGGTCCGGGATAAAGCAGCCGGTCCATGTGTCCTCCTGCGAGTTCCTTTCTCTGGGTCGGGATAAAGCAGCCGGTCCATGTGTCCTCCTGCGAGTTCCTTTCTCTGGTCCGGGATAAAGCAGCCGGTCCATGTGTCCTCCTGCGAGTTCCTTTCTGTAGGTCCGGGATAAAGCAGCCGGTCCATGTGTCCTCCTGCGAGTTCCTTTCTCTGGGTCCGGGATAAAGCAGCCGGTCCATGTGTCCTCCTGCGAGTTCCTTTCTCTGGGTCCGGGATAAAGCAGCCGGTCCATGTGTCCTCCTGCGAGTTCCTTTCTCTGGGTCCGGGATAAAGCAGCCGGTCCATGTGTCCTCCTGCGAGTTCCTTTCTCTGGTCTGGGATAAAGCAGCCGGTCCATGTGTCCTCCTGCGAGTTCCTTTCTCTGGGTCCGGGATAAAGCAGCCGGTCCATGTGTCCTCCTGCGAGTTCCTTTCTCTGGTCCGGGATAAAGCAGCCGGTCCATGTGTCCTCCTGCGAGTTCCTTTCTCTGGTCTGGGATAAAGCAGCCGGTCCATGTGTCCTCCTGCGAGTTCCTTTCTCTGGGTCCGGGATAAAGCAGCCGGTCCATGTGTCCTCCTGCGAGTTCCTTTCTCTGGGTCCGGGATAAAGCAGCCGGTCCATGTGTCCTCCTGCGAGTTCCTTTCTCTGGGTCCGGGATAAAGCAGCCGGTCCATGTGTCCTCCTGCGAGTTCCTTTCTCTGGGTCCGGGATAAAGCAGCCGGTCCATGTGTCCTCCTGCGAGTTCCTTTCTCTGGTCCGGGATAAAGCAGCCGGTCCATGTGTCCTCCTGCGAGTTCCTTTCTCTGGTCCGGGATAAAGCAGCCGGTCCATGTGTCCTCCTGCGAGTTCCTTTCTGTAGGTCGGGGATAAAGCAGCCGGTCCATGTGTCCTCCTGCGAGTTCCTTTCTCTGGGTCCGGGATAAAGCAGCCGGTCCATGTGTCCTCCTGCGAGTTCCTTTCTCTGGGTCCGGGATAAAGCAGCCGGTCCATGTGTCCTCCTGCGAGTTCCTTTCTCTGGGTCCGATAAAGCAGCCGGTCCATGTGTCCTCCTGCGAGTTCCTTTCTCTGGGTCCGGGATAAAGCAGCCGGTCCATGTGTCCTCCTGCGAGTTCCTTTCTCTGGGTCCGGGATAAAGCAGCCGGTCCATGTGTCCTCCTGCGAGTTCCTTTCTCTAGGTCCGGGATAAAGCAGCCGGTCCATGTGTCCTCCTGCGAGTTCCTTTCTCTGGGTCCGGGATAAAGCAGCCGGTCCATGTGTCCTCCTGCGAGTTCCTTTCTCTGGGTCCGGGATAAAGCAGCCGGTCTGTGTCGCCTCCTGCGAGTTCCTTTCTCTGGGTCCGGGATAAAGCAGCCGGTCCATGTGTCCTCCTGCGAGTTCCTTTCTCTGGGTCCGGGATAAAGCAGCCGGTCCATGTGTCCTCCTGCGAGTTCCTTTCTCTGGGTCCGGGATAAAGCAGCCGGTCCATGTGTCCTCCTGCGAGTTCCTTTCTCTGGGTCCGGGATAAAGCAGCCGGTCCATGTGTCCTCCTGCGAGTTCCTTTCTCTGGGTCCGGGATAAAGCAGCCGGTCCATGTGTCCTCCTGCGAGTTCCTTTCTGTAGGTCCGGGATAAAGCAGCCGGTCCATGTGTCCTCCTGCGAGTTCCTTCCTCTGGGTCCGGGATAAAGCAGCCGGTCCATGTGTCCTCCTGCGAGTTCCTTTCTCTGGGTCCGGGATAAAGCAGCCGGTCCATGTGTCCTCCTGCGAGTTCCTTTCTCTGGTCGGGATAAAGCAGCCGGTCCATGTGTCCTCCTGCGAGTTCCTTTCTCTGGGTCGGGATAAAGCAGCCGGTCCATGTGTCCTCCTGCGAGTTCCTTTCTCTGGTCCGGGATAAAGCAGCCGGTCCATGTGTCCTCCTGCGAGTTCTTTCTCTGGGTCCGGGATAAAGCAGCCGGTCCATGTGTCCTCCTGCGAGTTCCTTTCTCTGGGTCCGGGATAAAGCAGCCGGTCCATGTGTCCTCCTGCGAGTTCCTTTCTCTGGGTCTGGGATAAAGCAGCCGGTCCATGTGTCCTGCGAGTTCCTTTCTCTGGGTCTGGGATAAAGCAGCCGGTCCATGTGTCCTCCTGCGAGTTCCTTTCTCTGGGTCCGGGATAAGCAGCCGGTCCATGTGTCCTCCTGCGAGTTCCTTTCTCTGGGTCCGGGATAAAGCAGCCGGTCCATGTGTCCTCCTGCGAGTTCCTTTCTCTGGGTCTGGGATAAAGCAGCCGGTCCATGTGTCCTCCTGCGAGTTCCTTTCTGTAGGTCCGGGATAAAGCAGCCGGTCCATGTGTCCTCCTGCGAGTTCCTTTCTGTAGGTCCGGGATAAAGCAGCCGGTCCATGTGTCCTCCTGCGAGTTCCTTTCTCTGGGTCCGGGATAAAGCAGCCGGTCCATGTGTCCTCCTGCGAGTTCCTTTCTCTGGGTCCGGGATAAAGCAGCCGGTCCATGTGTCCTCCTGCGAGTTCCTTTCTCTGGGTCCGGGATAAAGCAGCCGGTCCATGTGTCCTCCTGCTCGTTCCTTTCTCTGGGTCCGGGATAAAGCAGCCGGTCCATGTGTCCTCACAGTGTTCGTGGCCGGGCAGCCGGTTCTAAAAGTCTTTCATGGAATCTGAAGGAGGATTGTAATGGTGTTCCGCTGACACAAGGTCTGCACCTCCGGTCAGATTCAGAGCCCTGGGACACGGGTCAGCGCACTGACAGCCTTCCAAGAGGAGGGCTGCTTTGGGAGGTCCGCAGCCTGGTGGTGGGATGTCCTCGGCTTGTGGAGGAGGTTTCGGTAGAGGGTTAGGGGGTAACTCTCAGTGGAAGGTTCAGGTGTATATTTTAGGAGGGACTTGTGGGGTAAATCAGGTGGTGCAGTGGGGGGGCTGTGGGTAGGTGTCATCTGGTGGGGAGGTTTAGCTGTGACCCAGGTGACAGTCCAGGTGGAACATATTGGGGAAGCTTTGGGTAGGGGTTGAGTTCAGGGAGTCGCAGTGACCCCTGGTTACAGTCTATGATTTCAAAGCCAAAGTGTCCTAAATTTTTGGCATGTCACCACTGTGTGGGGGAGGGGAGGTGCTGATTGAAGGTTGTCCTAATTCCTCTGGAGCGATGGCTTTGCCTTTGCAGCTACTTTCCGCAGCCAAGCACACTCTATACTCACCTCTCCTGTGACCAGCACTTCAGCCTCAACCCAGGAGGCTTCCAGCCTCACTCACCTCAAGCCTGAGCTACAAGAACATTCAGGACCTTAAAGACCTGCCTGGGCGAGGATCAGGACAAGTAAACTCAGAGTAAGGCATGGCTCGTTTGAGGAGCAGGCAGACATTTCATGGTGATCAGTGGTGGCAGTGGCCTCTTTTAGCAGGATGAAATTATAGATAGAACCTTTGTAGCATCAAAAATAGATTTAAAGGTAGACTTCACCAAAGAGATATCGAACATAATAGTGCTTCAATCTTAAAGTGACAAATATTCAATCAATGTACATATAAAAGTGCAATGTGCCATAGAACACAGTAAAGTGCAACAATGTATAGAATGCCAGCAGTGCGATGGGTATAAGAGAGTCTATAAAGTGCAAACAGCTGTTTGGAGATCTTTTGGACAATAGTGCACCTAAATATACCGACTGAGGAAGGCTGTTAATGCCGAAACGCGTCTCGGTAATGCAGCTCTCCATTTTTTAATATGCAGTAAATTCTATATGGTTTATATTCTATTGACTACTCTCCTTGGATATACACTTGCCACCGCTTGGAAGCTCCTGATATTTGGCCCTCAGACGGTTGGGAAGAGGTTCTGGGTATCCACCATAGTGTACCTGACGCTGTATTGAGTGAGCCTGTGTGGAAGAGGCTCCATATCTGGTGAGTTCAATACATTATCACCTCTTTTTATCATAATATGGTAATATACTATGGGAGCGCTGTCTATTATCTTATTGTAGCCATCGCAATCAGAGTTGAAGATTTAAGAAGGGATACGCCACCCTCTATATGGCTGGAAGCTCCTAAACCTAGAGCCAGGGATTTTTTTGGGCTCTTATAAATGTGAGTTTCCATATTCCTACGAATTATTTATCTGTCATAATTAATTGGGATTTTCTGCACGATTATTTTTCATTTTTTCTCTCCCCTCGAATTCTCCCTTTTTCTCCGCTCCTTTTTTTCTCTCACTTTTTTCTCCTTTCTGGCTACCCTCTCCATTATTGAGACGGCAAGAGATAGACAGACCAAAAAAGGAGGACTATATTTGTGCATCGCTTGACCATAAAGAAGATTAAGTAAATTTTAAGGAATTTTTCCACTGGTATTCCTACCGTTGTATTGGATATCACTGAATTTGCACATTTTGCACATTCGGACACTGTTGCACTTTATAGACTCTCTTATACCCATCGCACTGCTGGCATTCTATACATTGTTGCACTTTACTGTGTTCTATGGCACATTGCACTTTTATGTGTGTACATTGATTGAATATTTGTCACTTTAAGATTGAAGCACTTTAAGATTGAAGCACTATATGTTCGATATACTTCTTTGTTGAAGTCTACCTTTAAATCTATTTTGATGCTACAAAGGTTCTATTTATAATTTCATTTTTGGTTGATGCAGATTTTGGTTGTTTTTTCTGTATATTGTGTTTAACCCTTTGGGCAGCATCTCACTACTTATTAGTTATAATTTAACTATTCAATAATACTATAGTAATCTGGTTTATAAATAGGCGCCTACGCTGTATGAGATATATATATATATATATATAGCAATTGTAAAGAGAGGACGGCGGCACTCCAGGACGGTAAACAAACCAAACGTTTTATTCCAGAGTCGTCAACGTTTCAGCCCTGACCCAGGGCTTTCATCAGGACATAAATACAACATAAAAATACACAACACTTATAAACATCGCTATACTCACCACTCCCTCTAACCGGCGTTCCCAAACGTCCAGTGCGCATGCGCCAAGCGCCAACGGCATAATTTGATGTAATCGGCATGTAACCCCGGCAACCCACAGCGCATACCTGTTCACGCACACCAGAGTAGTGAAGGAAAACGAAACATGAAAAACAAATATGAGACTAAGAAAAAATGTGAAATTAATGCAGCAAAGTATCTAATTCACCAGCACTTATTATCATGGAGTTAATAGAAGGGAAGTGTAAAGGTAATGGCTTCTTTGCTGAAGATAAAGTTAAGACAGATTAGCTCAAGCCCCTACATGGACGGAAAGCCAAGGATAGATAACACTCACAGCAGCTCCAGATCTAATTATAAAGGCGTAACCATAACCCCCTCCAGCTATCAAAACATAGAAAATGTCACTTTTTCCTTCAAACCATCCGGATATACAGTCCTTAAGTGATGGATCCAAAAAGTTTCCTTCTGCAGGAGCAATTTCCCAGGATCCCCCCCCCCTCTTCTAGGTGGCGGGATGTGGTCAAAGGCTACGAATTTCAAGGAAGTCAAGGGATGGCTCAAGTCCAGAAAGTGTCGGGCTACCGGTTTGTCGGAGCGACCATCACGGTAGGCGATGCGGATATTCGAGCGATGATTGCGAATCCGTTCGCATAATGGTGTTTCTGTTTTGCCAATGTAGGCTAGTCCGCACCGACACGTCATTTTATAAACCACGTAATCGGTTTTACAGGAGATGTTATAACGGATTTTGAAGATTTTGCCAGTGTGTGGATGAGAGAACGTTTTGGAGGGTAACATGTGGCCACAAGTGACACACCCCAAGCATCTCTTGCAACCAGCATTAGAGAACAATCCCGCTCCCCGGGAATAGCTATGTACAGGATCTGTTCCGACCAATAGGTCCTTCAGGTTCTTGTCTCTCTTGTAACAAACCATTGGTCTCTGTTTGAAAATGACCGGCAACGATGAGTCCTGTTCTAAAATATGCCAGTTCCTATTGACCGATGCAATGAGTTTGGGAGTCGCAGTGTGATATTGCATAGGGAACCTAAGACAAGGCTGCAATTTCATTGGTGTCTCCTGTGTCGAGTTGACCTTCGTCAGGGCCAAGTCCAGGACTCTGGTTGAATAACCCCGAGCTCTAAACGTCTCATACATAGATTGCATCTGCTGCTCACGATTTTCCGGTTCAGAGTTATTCCTGGCCACCCTTAAAAATCGATTTCAGGAGGTGCTGAGGATGGGCACTGGAAGCATGTAACAATGTGTTGCGGTCAGTGGGCTTTATCTTCAGCAAAGAAGCCATTACCTTTACACTTCCCTTCTATTAACTCCATGATAATAAGTGCTGGTGAATTAGATACTTTGCTGCATTAATTTCACATTTTTTCTTAGTCTCATATTTGTTTTTCATGTTTCGTTTTCCTTCTCTACTCTGGTGTGCGTGAACAGGTATGCGCTGTGGGTTGCCGGGGTTACATGCCGATTACATCAAATTATGCCGTCGGCGCTTGGCGCATGCGCACTGGACGTTTGGGAACGCCGGTTACAGGGAGTGGTGAGTATAGCGATGTTTATAAGTGTTGTGTATTTTTATGTTGTATTTATGTCCTGATGAAAGCCCTGGGTCAGGGCTGAAACATTGACGACTCTGGAATAAAACGTTTGGTTTGTTTCCCGTTCTGGAGTGCCGCCGTCCTCTCTTTAAAATTGCTTGATATTCAGCCTAAATTCGGCAGGCACCGGGCATTAGGGGAACGTGGAAGCTGGAGTACTTTTTATATATATATATATATATATATATATCTCTTTCTTCTCTTTTAGCAGGATAATGCCTGTAACAGATCTCTGTGCCCGGACAGGGTCACATCTGCCAAATGCCGCTTCCTCGCTGGGCACCCAGTTTCTCCTCGTGACTCTCACACCTTTCTCTGGTATCTTAGCCGCAGCTTAAGGCCCGGTGTATGTAGAGAGCCTGACTAGCACCCCCAGAAATAAGCCGTAACTGTAGACCTGGAGCCTTTCCTTGGCACAGCGGGCAGAAGATTCCTGGTACTCCAAAACATGAGTCGTGACTTCAAGCTTGGTCAGAATAGAACTGACTGTTTATTCACAGAGAGGACAGATAGAGTCAAGGACCAGTACATTTGCATACAATCAAACAGACAACATCACAGATCAGATAACTACCCAGGGCCTTCAAACAATGGAGAATGGGGGAAGGAGAAAGCACGTAAACAAAAGGGATTTCTTACAGAGAGAATTTACACAATAGCAGGTACTAATACAGAGATCTACACTATACAGGGAATAACACACGGACATCAGAAATCTTTAGTTAACTGGCATATCTATAAAACAGAGAAAACCACAATATATTTAAAAGGTCCACCAGTTCCCCAATAGTCTCTTTCACGGGCCATAGTCTCTGGGCAGGAGGCTAACGCACATCCCCCTCCAAGTCGCACAGTGACAGCGTGTTCTGTCACAATGCCCCCGGCCACTCGGCAAGCACTGCTCACGAATGGTGTGAGGAATATGACACACAATTAAAGGTGTCGTCTCGGCCTCCAGATTCCTCAGATCTCAATCTGATCGAGCATCTGTGAGATGTGCTGGAACAACAAATCCCATCCATGGATGTCATGGAACTGACGTAGCGCTCCACGCTTCAAACCCCAAGAGACTTTGTGTTCATTTATATTGTGTGAGTTTAAATATATTTTACATCGTTTGGTTTTAGTTTAAATTAGTTTAGTGTAAAATGGCGTAACTTTAGTTTTAAATATACTTATATTCCTGTAGGTAAATGTGTTTTTGTGTAGCCAGTAAACAAGCTTTACTGCTGTGTAATTTATGCAACAGGGCTTTCCCCCTTATCTGGCTGCATGTTTAATACAAGGGATCTGGGATAGTGTTTGTGTTTAATCTGATGTGTTAGAACAATAGGTTATGCAAATGTTGTGTGAGCTAAAGGCTAAAGCATGTAAAGAGGAATGTTTATTGTAAATATCTAACTGACATAATGTAATTAGAGACTTTAGGTACATGTTCACCATTTGGTATGCAAATTATAACTGAAGAGGACCTGAAGGAAACCTGCAGTGGTCTTGGAACCAACCAATCAGAACTGTTGGGATGGGTGGGAAGTTTGAATGTGCATTGCTGTATTTTGTATAAATATCCGGTGAAATCTTCCATGAAGAGAGAGAATCCTGTTGGAACATACAGCTCGCCTGGTGTCTCCTTCAACTACGCTACGCTACACTACACTAAACCTCAGAAGGCACAGAGCAGCCTTCTGGAAATGCAAAGAGGCTCCAAGGCAGAGGTTCAGATCAAGCAGATCTGGAGCTGCAGATCAGGCTGCTCGATGCACTGAGCTCCAAGCAACTCAGAGGCCGGGCTGATCTTGGATAAGGGGGTATCTGGAGAGTCAGGACAGGCGGAAGAGAATGGTTCCGTCACAATGGAGACCCCACCTCACAACGTGCAGGAGTTAAAAGGATCTGCTGCTAATGTCTGCTGCCAGATCCCACATGCTCAGAGGTATGGGGGAGTCCACGCCTCCACGGTATTGGGCAGGGGGTTTAATGCTGTGGCTGCTCGCGGTATACTAACTATTGTATCTAGAACATTCTGGGTCCAGATTTCACATCAACATCCAGAAAGTTGTGCATTAACAATGGATCCTTCTCCTGATGGACCCTAAAGTATAGACCTAGAAACGAATGAACAGCACACCCAAAAAAAACATACCCAGAAATCAAAGACTAAATAAATATCATATACAAACTGAAATGATGTAATGTAGAGTAAATCTCCATAACATAGTGTGAAAGAATAGTTACAGCTAGCAGTGGATATGCAGCGCACAGCAGCAGTGACACAATGTGACTCATACAGAAAAAGTCGCTAGCAGTGTATATGCAGCGCACAGCAGCAGTGACACAATGTGACACATACATCAACAGTCGCTAGCAGTGGATATGCAGCGCACAGCAGCAGTGACACATACAGTAACAGTCGCTAGCAGTGGATATGCAGCGCACAGCAGCGGTGACACAATGTGACTCATACAGCAACAGTCGCTAGCAGTGGATATGCAGCGCACAGCAGCAGTGACACAATGTGACACATACAGCAACAGTCGCTAGCAGTGAATACGCAGCGCACAGCAGCAGTGACACAATGTGACACAGCAACAGTCGCTAGCAGTGGATATGCAGCGCACAGCAGCAGTGACACAATGTGACACATACAGCAACAGTCGCTAGCAGTGGATATGCAGCGCACAGCAGCAGTGACACAATGTGACACATACAGCAACAGTCGCTAGCAGTGGATATGCAGCGCACAGCAGCAGTGACACAATGTGACACACAAAGTAACAGTCGCTAGCAGTGGATATGCAGCGCAGAGCAGCAGTGACACAATGTGACACATACATTCAAAGAGAATTCCACCTTCCCACAAACCGTCTGATCTGTGACATGCCCACCAGGTGGAACTCGACATTAGCAATGCTGCAGCGTCTGCACAAGCAGCAGAGGGCCATCAACGAGTACCTGTGTGAGTATGGCACAAGGACAGGTTCAGGTCAACTTGTTTTTTTTTCCCCCCGCAGTGGCTGATGATCAAGGATACATGCACTGTACTGTCACCATTTGAGAAGGCAACGAGGATGGTGAGCAGGGACAGTGCATGCATCAGTGACACAATTCCTTTAATGTTCCTACTGGAGCACACTCTGCGGGGAATTATAGATGTGGCTCTAGAGGCAGAGCAGCGGGAGGAAGAGGAGGCCTTCCCTAGCTCTCAAAGCCCCAGTCTTTCCGCAGAAAAAGCGGGTCCTACTCAGATCAGACAGGAGGAGGAGGAGGAGGAGGCAGAATATTTAAGTAGTGGGGGCATTGAAGGTGGGGATTCCTCAAGGGAGGGTTTCGTGTGCCCAGAAACAGAAGGGCTAGTGCGTGGCTGGGAGGAGGAAGTGCACGATACGGTCATCCTCATTGACCAGGAAGACTTGGAAGCTAATGCCACCTCCAACCTACGCTGCATGGGCTCCCTAATGATACAAAGCCTGCTAAAGGACCCCAGGATTCATGCTATCAAGGAGAGGGATCATTACTGGTTGGCAACCCTTCTTGATCCATGATACAAGGGTAAAGTTGCAGAGCTCATCCTGCCCACACAGAGGGAGCACAGGATGAAAAAACTTGAGGACGCTCTAAAGCGACACTTGTGTAACACCTTTCCAGGCACTGGTAGGTTACCAAGTGATAACACAGGTGCTTCTGAGGCTGCGGATGATCAGAGGAATAGTGGTGAAGGCCAGGGCCGCTTGACTGATGCATTTTTCAATTTTTTTAGTCCTCGACGCCCAGGGACGTCAAATGTAGGCACCCATTGCCAGCGTCTTCACCATATGGTGCAGGACTACCTAGGGGCAAGGGCAGACCTGGATACCTTTCCAGCAGATGATCCACTGGCTTACTGGGTGTTGAGATTGGATCACTTGCCAGAATTTAGCCAATATGCTATGCAGCTACTAGGTTGCCCTTCATCTAGCGTGCTTTCCGAAAGGACGTTCAGTGTCGCTGGAGGTTTTGTCACAGACAAAAGAGTGCGTCTGTCCACCGACTCTGTAGACCGGCTGACATTTATAAAAATGAATCAGTCCTGGATCAGCAGTTATCAATCCCCTGATGCTGAAGTAATGGAATAGATCGGGGATGTCCTCTTCTGCATTCACAAAACCTCCAGCACTGAACTCTTCCACAATACCACAAAAGGGTTACGGTGTGAAGGCACTTGCTGCCATGAAAGGCACAATATTTGGCTGCACTGACGCCTGTGCCAGATTTATATCATTTAAATTTTTTGAACCGCAGGGTCCAACCCTGCACTCTTCCACAATACCACAGAGGGGTTACTGTATTATGATGGCACTTGCAGGCCTGGCACCAAAAGCACAATATCTGGGTGCACTGACGCCTTGACCAGAATCCTATCTTTTCAATATAGGACCACATGGTCCACCCCTGCACTCTTCCACAATACTACAGAGGGGTTACTGTATGATGATACTTGCTGGCCTGGCACCAAAGGCACACTATCTGGGTGCACTGACGCCCGTTACCAGATCAAAAACTTTTCAATATAGGACCACATGGTCCACCCCTGCATTCTTCCATCATACCACAGAGGGGTTACTGTATGATGATACTTGCTGCCCTGGCAGTCTTGCACCAAAGGCACAATATCTGGGTGCACTGACGCCTTAACCAGATGCATATCTTTTTAATATAGGACCGCAAGGATCACCCCTGCACTCTTCCACAATACCACAGAGGGGTTACTGTATGATAGTACTTGCAGGCCTGGCACCAAAAGCACAATATTTGGGTGCACTGCCACTGACACCTGTATCAGATTCATATCCTCAGAGGGGTTACGGTGTGACGGCACTGTTGCCGACGCTAAAGGACCAATTTTGAAGCACCTATTGTTACTTTCATCCAAAGCCTGCATAAGTTTCACCATAATTTAGCCAAAAAAATCAGTAAACTTTTTCTGCGTGTCCGAAAATGTCTCCTCTTTTCATACAGACTGCCGCCCCAAGCAGTAGTTTATGGATAGATTAAAGGAAAAGCATTTACCGTCATATGAAACGTCATTTTTTTGTTTATAAGTGTTTCTATACATCCTACAAATCCGCCACTTCACGGGCAGGTTATGGGGACCTCCTAGGCACAATATTTGAAGGAATTTTTCGTTTTTATTTTCAACCCTTATTTCATGGAAAACTCACTGTCCCTTTAACCACTTGGCTGCTATGGACGCGCTCAGCGCGTCCAGCCAAGTGGTTCTCCTTTGCTACGGACGCGCTCAGCGTGTCCGAGCACAGGAGGCAGCAATCCGCCGGATTCCGGCGGATTGCTGCGCCCCACCCGGTGCGGGCTGACATCTTGGATGTCAGCCCGTCAATCCGGGACCCCGGCGGGGACATTAGATGTCATCGCGGCGACGCGATGACATCTAATTCAGGCGCCCCCCCGCATGTGCGGAGGAGGCGCCTGAAAGGGAGGGGGGGAGGTCCTTCGGACCTCTCTCCCTCCCGATCGCCGGGGAGCAGGGGGTTAAGACAGGCACCGCTTGGAAGGGCACAGCCTGCCCTTCCAAACGGTGGCTGTCATTAACCCCTGGGGAGCCGGATCACGAATCGGCGCTGAAAAGCGCTGGTTCGTGATCCTTTCCCGGAGCTGGCCGACATCTTGGATGTCCGCCAAGCCTCCGGGAACTCCCCCTGAGGACTGGCGTCATCGTGCATAGCACGATGACGCCAGTCCTGGAGTTAACCCCTAACTGCCACCAACGGTGGAGATAGGGAGTTCCAATGAACTCCCTATCTCCCGATCCGTGGCAGCTAGGGGTTAAAGTTTGGTACGGTTGGATCAGCCAGAGCATGGCCGTTCCAACGATACCAAACACGACTGTGAACAAAGTTTTTAAAAAAAAATAAGAATTAAAAATAAAAATAAAAAATATTTTAAAAAAAATTATAAAAATAAACAAGTTTTTTTTTTTTTTGTTTTGTTAATGCAGCAATATTGTTCCCATTTCAATTCTAATTGAACAATGATGCTGCACTAACGATTTTTGTATGCGGTGCGTTTGTTAAAAATCGCGTAATTTCCCCCAAAAAAAATGTAACGAGACCCCATCTCTAATTTTTTTAACAAGCGCACCCCATACAAAATATAACCGCAATTGCTCGCGCGTTAAAATGTGAAAAAAAACACTTTACACATTGTAAATTATTGAAAATTCATATTTTATTGCATTTTTTGTTATAATATACAGACATGACATAACGTATACATATAATAATGACATATTATGAATCTGCCGAGTCTGACGGAAAGAACGATATATAATATGTCTGGGTCATATACTAAAATAAGCCTTAAAAACACGTTCATGATGAGCAAAACCGGTAAAAATGACCTCAGCATAGGGGCGGGAAAAGCCTCAGCAGCGAAAGGGTTAAAAACTTATTTTTTTTACTTTTTGTCCTTGTTTCCTGTCCCCCAGGGCACTACCCGGACCCCCATACACCTTTTATGGCAAATATCTAGCATATATGCCCTCTTGGAGGGGACTCTAAAAACCGAATTTTCAGCCCCATTGACTTGCATTGAGTTCGAGTTCGAGTTCAGGTTCAGACCCGAACATATGGGAAGTTAGGGTTTGGGGCTCGAACCGAACTCGAGGGGTGTTCGACTCATCCCTAGTTACCAGTACCGCCAGCCCACAGGATCCCTCTGCCGCTGGACCAGCAGCGGTTTAGCCCCCACGAAGCAGGAGAGGGGCAGCATTTATAGAGTTAAACACTGGGGGGTTATCCACGAAGCCCCCAACTTGCCGCCGGACGCAGAGTTTCATATTTGGTGCAGTTTCGTAGCAGTTGGTCTGGTCACATAACGTCAATTCTACAAATACTGGAGAATTTACAGCGAGATGCGGTGCGAACTCCCCATAGAGAGGTAAGGGTTAATCTGTTCACAGAACCCAAGCTGCAGCAGAATGTCAGCGAAACGCAGGGATTATCAGCCACTCATTGCTACGGCTTTAATCAGGACAATCCCAAAGAATTCAATGAAAAAATAACATTTTATTCAAAAAACAAACCTTTTCATTTTCTGAAGTTTTTTAGACAAAATTTTTGTTACTCATTTTTTTTCTGTAACGACCTTTTTATTATTTACACATTGACATACGAGAAAACGGGAGAAATCTCAATCAGATCCGAAATGTGGCCGAAAGGTAACGGAGCAGTGAAATTCAGCGTTCGGTTACCTTTCCTGGCCATTTGGCTATTCAGAGAGCAGACAGTTCACCAAATGCTGGCGAATTGCCTGCACATACGGTGCCTGTTCGGTGCCTGTTCGGTGCCTGTTCGAGGGCAGTGAATCCCCATAGAGAAGCTCTGCTATTTATATAATCCGTCTATTATAATATTCTGCAGCAAAAAGTCTCTTTATTTATAGATTTTTTAGGATCTTTTTTTCCTTGTTTTTGCTAAATCGTTTTTTTCTTGTTTCTGTAACTTCCCTTTTTATTATCATTCATTGGATTTTATGTAAATTTCAGACATTTTCGCTCAGTAGTTTCTTTGCAAACAGCGTTTCACTTTTCAAACATTCAAGCAAACTGTTTTTTTTTTTTTACTCCATTCATCTGCGGTGTCGGGTTTTTCCGGCCGCTGCTCTGCGCTGTGATCGGCTCCTGCTCAGGTTTCTCCGAGGTGTTCGGCGGGTTAATTCAGATGTTTTTGTTGGTTTCGGTGTGCATTCGCCGGGTTTTGCAGTCAGTGTTCGTCGGGTTTGCGGCGGCTTTTCCCTGCACTACGACGGCCCTGTGGTGCTTACTGAATACACCGCAGGGTCGCCAAAATGGGATCACCAAATCCCACCGAATTGAAGAGAACGAAAAGTCACTGAACGTGTGATGACTTTTCAATTCTCTTTGAATAAGCCTCTGTGTGTCCTTCCTGATAAAATACTTTATAAATGAATAAACCCCTTTCACTGCTGAGACATGTCCCCTCTGTGTGCTGAGCCGTGTCCCCTCTGTGTGCTGAGCCGTGTCCCCTCTGTGTGCTGGGCCATGTCCCCTCTGTATGCTGAGACATGTCCCCTCTGTGTGCTGAGCCGTGTCCCCTCTGTGTGCTGAGCCGTGTCCCCTCTGTGTGCTGGGCCATGTCCCCTCTGTGTGCTGAGCCGTGTCCCCTCTGTGTGCTGAGACATGTCCCCTCTGTGTGCTGGGCCATTTCCCCTCTGTGTGCTGAGACATGTCCCCTCTGTGTGCTGGGCCATTTCCCCTCTGTGTGCTGAGACATGTCCCCTCTGTGTGCTGATACGTGTCCCCTCTGTGTGCTGAGCCGTGTCCCCTCTGTGTGCTGATACATGTCCCCTCTGTGTGCTGGGCCGTGTCCCCTCTGTGTGCTGAGCTCATTTGACCATTTTTGCTCATCCTGTTTAAATGTGATTTGAAGTCATGTTTTATTGTAGGACCCAGACACATTATATATCCTTATTTACGGCAGATTCATAATATATAATTATTATATGTATACACCCTGTCCTGCCAGAATGCTAAAACAGAAATAGTGACTTTCCATTTGATTTCAATCCTCTCCAGCGTGTAAAGTTGACCCTCTAGCGGCCACCGATCAGGAGATACAGGGGTCCATTGGACCCCCCTAAGGGTTAACTCCCAAACTGACTGTCGGGGGGGATCCTGACTGTCGGGGGGGGATCCTGAAGGTTTGGCTGACATCCAAGATGTCAGCTACAGCTGGGAGAGATACATGATATGGCGTCAAGTCGTGAACCAGCCTCTAAGGTGTTAAAGAGCGGCACTGCTAGAAAGGGCAAACTGTGCCCTCTCCAGTGGTGCATCTCTTTCTCCCGTGGCCATCAGATATGGGGAGAGAGAGGGGTCCAAATGACCCCCCTTCAGGCCACTTCCTGAAGACTCTCCCTGTCTGCAGGAAAGGGGGGAGCCTGAAACAGACATCATCACGACCAGCGCAATGACGTCAATACGCTGGCCGGGTCCTGGAGGTGGGGCTGGCATCTAAGATGTCAGCCCGCACTGGGAGACCACAGTGATCGGCTGAAATAATGGCCAATCACTCGCTGCAATGTGAGGACACATTTAGAGCGTCGTCTACACACTGAGCGTGATGGTGACAGCGCGCTGATTGCCTCCTCCGCAGTCACGTGGTTAATGTGGCTCGGTCCTCATTTTCCTACAGAGCACCACAATTATGGAATAACCTCCCAGACACCATCAAATCTTCCACCAGTCTTAAGTCACTCAAAATTTCCCTATTAACATACCTCAATACGGAATGCACCTGTAAACATGTAACATAGTGACTATATACAGAATGCACCTGTAAACATGTAACATAGTGACTATATACAGAATGCGTCTGTAAACATGTAACACAGTGACTATATACAGAATGCACCTGTAAACATGTAACACAGTGACTATATACAGAATGCACCTGTAAACATGTAACACAGTGACTATATACAGAATGCACCTGTAAACATGTAACACAGTGACTATATACAGAATGCACCTGTAAACATGTAACACAGTGACTATATACAGAATGCACCTGTAAACATGTAACACAGTGACTATATACAGAATGCTCCTGTAAACATGTAACACAGTGACTATATACAGAATGCACCTGTAAACATGTAACATAGTGACTATATACAGAATGCGTCTGTAAACATGTAACACAGTGACTATATACAGAATGCACCTGTAAACATGTAACACAGTGACTATATACAGAATGCACCTGTAAACATGTAACACAGTGACTATATACAGAATGCACCTGTAAACGTGTAACCTAGTGACTTTATTTCCTACATATTTATTTTCTGTTAATCTGTATATTTGTGTTGTTAATATCTTACATTTTTATTACTTTGTATTTCTGTAACACTTTAATGTTCTTGAACCCAGGACATACTTGAAAACGAGAGAAATCTCAATGTATCCTTCCTGGTAAAATCCTTTATAAATAAATAAATAAATAAATAAATAATGCATTCTTATTGGTTTAAACACTTTTTAGAAGAAGAGATGTTTGTTTTTTACAGTTCAGTGGATTTCGCCAAGGTCAGTTTGCCGCTCTTAGGCTGGGGTCAGACGAGCGCAGTGATCACGTCCGTGCTGCTGCGCATTTTAACGTCTGTGGTAGCATAAAATTATGATCAATGGACCCACACACGAAGTGCGTCTGCACAGAAGTATGGACACACAACGGACGCGGCAAACGGACGCAGGTTAGGCAAGAACGTAAAACCGCTAGAATGGACGTGCGGAGTGCGCCATGTCCACATAGCTTTGTGTGTGAGTGATGGAACGTGGTCAGACGGACGGCATTTATACGCCCAGCATTTTTGACGGACAAAATGTTTTTTATTTTAATTTATTTTCCATCTACATCCGTCAAAAAATACGTCAGTGACCCCAGCCTTAAGCTGGTCAGTCAGAGCACCTACAGGACTCTGTCCTCCAGGCCTTCCGTGTTCGGAAAGCTGCAGCGGCCCCAGCGAGGGCGCCGCGCAACGTCCTCATCGCCCTGCGAGACATCACCCTGCATTCTACAGTGTTCCGGGCGGCGCGGAATGTTCCTGCAGTCTCCTTCGAAGGAGCAAGCATCGCACTCTATCGAGATATCCCCTTCCTGGTGCTGGCTGCTCGGCGTCAGTTTCGGCCGATTACGGCTCTCCTCTGTGCTCGGGGTATTGGCTATAAATGGGGCCCTTCTGGATCCCTTATACTCTCCCCACAAGATGGACGTGCATTGGTGGCCACCTCGCTGACTGAGGCAGAGGGACATCTTCAGACTCTGGGTTTGCTCCCAGTTACCTCGGGCCAACCTGATGGGGACCAGCCAACTGGCACCCCTTGAACACCGAGTGCAACGGACTGAGTTGGGGGCCCTATAGAGTCACAAGATGACATTCTGCCTCTGTTTTATCCTCTGGGAGTCGTTTTTGTGGCACCCCAACCTCCCCATTTGCGTTTTTTTCTGTTTAGTTGGTGCCCGACCTATCGACGACGATGGACCCATTCCCTTCTCCCATACCCCCCTTCTTTTTTTTCTTTCCATTATTACTATTTTGGGGTGTGCCACCATGGCTTTTCTGGTCCTGATTGGCCCTCAAACCCCTAGGCTCCATGGCCTCTTCAGGGAGCGCGCCAGGAGCGCCACGGTAATGGCCATCACGTTTTTTCCCACCTCCATCCCCTCCCCCAACCTTTCTTCTCCACACCTCCCACTTTTTTTTTTCTCCTCCTTTTTCTTGCTTTACTTTCCCCCCCCCCATGGGTCACCGTCTTTTACAAAGCATCTATCTGGCACCTTTCTGTCCCTCACTTTCCCTTGGTTTCTCATTACTGCATGATTTTTGGGAGGCCCTGCGAGGCCGTTCCTGTTGATTGTTTTATGCCACTTTCTTTCAAATAAAACAAAGCTTGAAATACAAAAAAAAAAAAAAAATGTCTGAGAATAGCCACGCCCATCTCCCAGCAGAATAACCAGCTTCCCGAGACAATACTTTCCGCTATGGGGGCCATCTCCTCCCTGTCCTCTAATTTGGACCTCATTTCTTCCTTGCTCCTTAGACGGGCACCGTCCGCTACACCCATTTCTGACACTTTTAATATGGGCCCCTTTCACCTCACTGGCAGAGGTTCCCAGACCTTCCCGAGAGGGAGATGGAAAACTCCCCAAAAGCTCATTTTGGATAAAACCGGTGCCCGTGGCACATTTGATGACGTGCATTGGTCACGTAAAAGATGTGTGCGTGCTGCCAACAGTGCTTTGGAAAAGAGCCAGAGATGGGGAGGATGATGTCACGATTATATATATAAATAATTGCCATAAAGGACTGGTAATATTTTGTGTATATAAATTGAAAATACAACACTGCTGCCTAGGCAAGCCTGATTTTCTGACGTGTTCCAGGAAGTAATTTTGGACTTGTATCCAGTAACGTCCTTTGAAGCCATGGAAGGTGTGAATGGGGAATGTAAGGGTAGGATGGAAGAAATTGCCCATTTGTTCTGCTCAGCAGGGGGGGGGGTGAGGGAGGTGCACTAGCTCATATCGAGGGGAAAAGCCAGTCGGAGCGGCACCGCGGTGACCAAAAGTGCATTTCGAAAGAAGCCAATATGCCCTTTGATAGCTAGAGACTATCTTGTGATGCTTGTTATTATATCTTTGAATTACATTAAATAAGAAGTGAACTGAGCATGCCCACGAAATAACAAGAAGGGGTATTCTGGGAAGTGTAGTGGGCATGTTGTACCATCTATGGGCTGTACCTTGGAGGAGCAGGGAACATGCATATATTCTGAAACAAGCCATGCTGCTTTGCTTATTTTTGGGGGGTCAATCGAACAATTGAGGAATAAGGCCATCTTCTACTAGAGCCCCTCCTAGCGGCTGATTGTCTAGCTTGTATTGTAAGTAACTAGAATCTGCTGTTTATCTCCTTTTTATTTCTCTGCTTGTGTGTGTAATTATTCTCATATCTTTTATTCTGTAAAGTAAAAGCACTGTGACCTAATTTTTTGTCATAATAAATATAAAAGTTATTAAGAACTGCTTCGGACTGATATTCGAACCACGCTAACTGAAGAACTGGATTATCATTGAGCTTTGTCTTTATTTAAACTCGAGTCAATCCTACTAAACAGTGAGTTGGGGTGAAGTCAGTCGTTTGACTATGCAACCCAAAATAGGAAACCGTCCAGAGTCTCAGGCCAGCTCTGGTTCAGGCATTAGGCACCCTGGGTAAAAAGTCGTTGGTCTGTGGTGGTAGCATTGATAAATTACAAGAGAAGTGGGTGCGGGGGATTGTGTGCAACGTAGTCAGTATTCCAGGTCGAGTGCAGACGGACAGTGAGTTGTACTCCTGTGTCCACTTCATCACGTTGCATGCCCTTCTGGAGTGAAGGTGTTGACGTGACAGTTAGGCAAACGTGTGCGGGGGATTGTGGGCCACGTAGTCATTATTCTGGGTCTAGTGATTTTTAACCCTGCGTCGTCCTCGCCCTGTCATGTGTGCGTGACGGATGAGACTAGCAGCTCCTCGGAGGGCTGCTCAGAGGTGGAGGATAAGGATTTTCCAGATTCTTGGATGAGAATTGGCACCCTCTGATGAGGCTGGAAGTGATTAAGTTTCCTTGCCTTATGACTCTGAGAGTAAGGACTCCGGCTCCTGTAGCTGCCCATGGGGAATCTGTGTTCAAGAATCTGAGACATCAGTGATCATTGGAGTGAGCTCCCTTCCCTCATGTAGCTCAATATAGTTACATAGGCTGAAAAAAGCCGTGTGTCCATCAGGTTTGGTCTTTCACACATCACCTACTGCTGCTGATCCAAAATAAATACCCCCCCCCTGTCTGAAGTGCTCGCCAATATGTAACATATTGGGAAACATTCCTTCTTGCCCCCAGATTTCTCCTTGGATCAAGAAGCTTTTACCCACATATTAAATATTATAACCCTTAATATTCTGTGTCTGCAGGAAGTCATCCAGTCGCTGCTTAACCCTTAATATTCTGTGTCTGCAGGACGTCATCCAGTCGTTTTTTAAAAGTCTGTACAGACTCTGACCCAACCACCTCAACAGGCAGAGAATTCCACAGCTTTATTGTTCTCACCGTAAAATAACCCTTCCTATGCTTTAAGCTAAATTTCCTTTCTTCCAGTCTAAATGGATGACCCCTTGTCCTGTGTATAGTCCTGTTAATGAATAGGTTATCAGACAATGGTTGATAATGGCCCCGTATATATTTATATAAAGTTATCAGATCCCTCTAAGGCCTCGTTGTGACAGACCGACAGGCACACCGACTGTGTGCCTCTGTCAAACGCTTTCTCCAAGCTGAACCCCGAAATCCAGCTTTAGCAGCCCCCAAACCTTCCCTCTAAAAAGCTCCAGGCACGACCAGAGCAGCTGAGAAGCAAAAGCAAACCTGACACTTTATTAAAAAAAAAAAAAAAACAGGGAAAAAACAGTTGGGACACCCCCCTCCCCTCCCAGAGTACACTACAGGTGTGTCACAATAATATTTAACCCCTGCAGCCTTGGTCTGTCACAATTCTCCCCCCCCGTTCCACAGTCCGGCAGACCCGGCTAGATCCACACGGGTCAGCATAGGGGATGTCCAGGAGTACAGACCGCTCTAATTCGGTTTGCCGGGAAAGTCCATCTACATTTCCATTCTGCTTTCCCGGCCGATATTGAACTGTGAAGTTGTAGGGCTGCAGGGCGAGGCTCCAGTGCAATAAGCGTACGTTGTCTCTGGAGACTCTGTTCAGCCAAATCAAGGGGTTGTGGTCGGTGAGCACCGTGAAAGATCTTCCATATAGGTACGGCTGCAGTTTTTTCAGAGCCCACACCAGCGCGAAGCACTCTTTTTCAATAGCCATGTACCCCACTTCCCTGGGTAGCAGCTTGCGGCTGATATAGGCTACGGGGTGCTCAACGCCGTCAGCTCCCACTTGACTCAGTACTGCTCCCAACCCGAAAGTAGAGGCATCTGTGTGAACAGAAAATCATTTGTTGGGGTCAGGAGCAGCGAGGATAGGTGCTGAGATTAGGTCATGCTTGAGGCGTTGAAAGGCAGCCTCGCACTCTGGGGACCACAGGACCTGTCGGGGAAGGTTTTTACAGGTAATGTCGGTCAGGGGTTTAGCGATAGCGCTATAGTTGGGCACAAACTTCCTATAATAGCCTGCTGTCCCTAAAAACGCTAAGACCTGGGCTTTCGTCCGGGAGGTTGGCCAGTTGGCAACTGCCTCAACTTTAGCAGGTTCGGGGCGCTGCCGCCTGTGGCCCACCCGATGCCCGAGGTACTGGACCTCAGACATCCCTATGCAAACATTTATTCGAACTTCAAGGTTAGTCCCGCAGCCCTAATGCAGTCCAACACAACGCCCAGGTGAACCAAATGTTCCTCCCAGGTATCGCTGTAGATCGCGATGTCGTCTAGATATGCACAAGCATAGTCTAGGAGGCCATCGAGGAGCCAATCTACCATCCTCTGGAACGTCGCTGGCTCGTTCTTCATCCCGAACGGCATGACCTTAAACTGGTACAGGCCGAAGGGGGTGAGGAATGCCGACTTCGGAATAGCTTCTGTTTCCAGGGGAATTTGCCAGTACCCATTGCATAGGTCGAGGGTAGTCAGGAAGTTACCCCGAGCGATGCGATCTAGCAGTTCATCGACTCGGGGCATGGAGTTCGCATCGGTCATGGTACGGTCATTTAGTCTTCTATAATCCACACAAAAGCAGGTCGTACCATCCCGTTTCAGTACCAGAACTACTGGGGAGGCCCAAGGGCTATTGGATGGCTCGATGACTCCTAGCTCGAGCATCTCCTTGATCTCTTTCCTCATCCCGTCTCTAACTGCCTCGTACCCGGTATGCAGCCTGCCAGAGGGGTGGCTGTCCCGGGGTCTCCACACAGTGTACTGTCAGCGCAGTATACCCAGGGGCGGTGGAGAACATCTCCTGTCTCTGACTAATGACTCTCCTGACCTGCTCCTGCTGCGCAGCCTCCAACTGTCCATCTAGCCTGACTGCCTCTACTCCTACACTGTCCCTATTCCGCTCTGGGAGCTCCATAAGGGGAAGACTCTGAGTTATCCCCAGCCGGAGCACAGATAGCAGCTACATCTTCCGGTATTTCCAGGTATGCTTTGAGCATGTTCACATGGAGGATCTGGGCAAGTACTTTCTGTCCTATAAGCAAGGTACGGTTCCGGGCGGTACGATCGTACCACCGCTTCTGCCGACTCTGCGCGTACTGCAGATTCTCCCGGACCATGTCCGTGAGCTCTGTCAGCCGATTCCTCAACACTGAAACATACCCTACAGTAGAAGGTTCCTGCACCCCGTCCCCCGCTTCCCAGTGGTTCTCTAATCAGATCTAATGGCCCCCCTCACCCTCCTCCCATACAAACGGGGAGTATCCGGTCGATTCGTGGGGCACCTCCCGGTAAGCAAACAGGAGGTGCGGCAAGAATCTCTTCCAGTCCTTGTGAGAGGTAGCAAACTTATGAAGCAGCTGCTTCAACGTTCCATTGAACCGCTCACACAGTCAGTTTGTCTGAGGATGGTAGGCGGAGCTATACAGGGATTTTATCCTGCATAGTTTCCAGAGCTGCCAGGTCAAGTCGGCTGTAAACTGCGTCCCCTGGTCTGAGATAATCTCCTTAGGGAAGCTCACCCTGGAAAATATCCGGAGCAGGGCATCCGCCACCGTCTCCGCGTGGATATTCATCAGGGGAACCGCCTCCGGGTAACGTGTGGCATAGTCCACTACTGTTAAGATGTATCTCTTTCCAGAGGGACTAGGGCAGGGTAATGGTCCAACCAGGTCTACAGCGATCCAGCTAAATGGTTCAGAGATAACAGGCAAGGGGTAGAGGGAAGCTTTGGAGTGGTCACCCTTTTTCCCCACCCGTTGGCAAACGTCACAGGTACGGCAGTATTGCCGGATATCATTGGTTACCCCAGGCCAAAAGAAGAGATGGGTGACTTGGTGATGAGTTTTAGTCACACCGAGGTGTCCTGCAAGGGGAATGTCGTGCCCGAAGCGGAGGAGGTGGGACCTATATTTTTGGGGAACCACTAGCTGCTTTTTGGGTACTGGGTGCTTTCCCGTACCTTCCGTAAACCTATACTACAGCAGGCCCCTCTCCCACTCCACCCTATCGCCCCCTAAACCCCCGGGGTCAGTCCCAGCTCGCTCCCGATATTTGGCCAGGGAAGGATCATTAAGGATGTCTTGGGCAAATTGGGCGTGGGAAACCCAGGGAAAGGTAGGCAGGAACAGGTCGGTCTCCATTTTGTCAGGGTTTACCTGGTTCCCGTCATCGAGTGCCAGTTCTGCCTCTCTTGCCTGCTGTCTGGTGGCTACTGGGTAAACCTCTGGAGCACCGCCAGCCTGGAAGGAGGAGGAGAGGTTACCCAAATCATTGCCTAACAGCACATCTGCTGGTAGGTCTCGCATAATGCCAACTTCCAACTCTCAGGCATCGGATCCCCAGTCTAAGTAGACCTGGGCTGTAGGAATCTTCAATATTCTTCCACCGGCCACCCGGACGGCAATCGCCCGACTGGTATGGTTCCGACTCGCCACCATTTTGGGCTGGATCAAAGTGATGGACGTTCCGGCGTTCACTCTGATGGATTGCCGATGGTGCTGCCGGTTGTCAATGGAAGCCGCCTGGACTGGGTCAGCTTCATGCAGCACTTCAAATGCCTCCTCTTCCCATTGGGACATTTTCACTGCCGATGGAGGCTGTATGCAGTAAACGGCTGCTCGGGAGGACCCGGACGGAGCTCGGTTCCAGAGTGAGGTGTTCCTCCGCCAACGTGAGTTAAACACCGCTATTATTACGTAAACCATTGCACATACATTACAGTATGCGCTATGTTATTTTCTCTGCTCACTCCCATGAGGTAAAGACCCAACGGAACTGAAGGGAAGGATCAACAGCGCACTTTTTTTCTGCATAACAACCTGCACACTGCATTTTAACTTTGTTCACAGAGGAACGTTTCACACTTTGGCCACAAGGAACATACAAATATTCATCTCCTTGTAATACAATAGAACGGTTTATACTTTTCTGTGCATCATTTACCTGTATACCCTGAATATAGAGGAGCCATTTCTTCTATGTAAAACCATCCTTTAATATACATGATATTTGCCATTATATGTACACAAAGATATAACGTTTTACTAGTTTAAAACGCACCAGCCTAACAGACTGAGGAAATAAGAAATCCCCACCATCAGATTGCACATACCGATTGACATCCAGTTTATGGAATCTTATCAATCCATAGGTTTCAACAGCGCTTAAACCAGTGATAAAACCCCAATTTTCTGTATTCATAAGTAGGCACCAGCAAAGCATTGTCACATTATCACTAGAGGGCAGCAGTTAACACCAGACGCACACTAAGAAACAGGCGCCAACTAAGGGTTCTACCCCCCATTTTTCCTTAAGATCAAAACAAGCCTTCCAATTTCTTTCCATCTGGACCAACGTAATCCAGAATCAGAGGTCCCATAGCGTCCTTTAGATTAGTGTTGCTCAAACTTGTCCTCAGGACCTACTAACAGGCCAGGTTTACCAGATCTGAAGCGCAGCACAGGTGATAGGATTTGCTGCTTAGTGATTGCAGGATAGTGTCTGCATTTCCAAGGTGATCCTTAAAACCTGGCCTGTTAGAGGGTCCTTTGTACCAGAGTTGAGAAACACGGCTTTAGATCACGTCACTCTGGTAAGTCTCCACCCACACTTTACTTACTTACTAATACAAAGTGACTGGTTGACTCAGGACAAGGTTTTGCAGAAATTAAATAATGTGAATGTGAATAAAGCCCCAGGGCCAGATGGAATTCACCCGCGAGTACTGAGGGAGCTATGTGTTGAAATATGTAAACCTCTGTTCTTAATCTTTCAAGATTCTTTTCTTTCAGGAATAGTAGCAGAGGATTGGAGAAAAGCTGACGTGGTCCCTATATTTAAGAAAGGTTTAAAATTTGTGCCTGGGAATTATAGACCTGTGAGCTTAACATCTGTGGCTGGGAAAGTATTTGAGGGGTTACTAAGGGATAATATTCAGGAATTTATTGGGAGGTTTAATGTAATCAGCAAAAATCAGCATGTTTTATAAAACACAGATCATGTCAGACTAACCTAATTACGTTCTATGAGGAAGTAAGTAGAAGTATAGCTCAGGGGGTCGCAGTGTGATAGCGTCAGTATAGATCAGGGGGTCACAGTGTGATAGTGTCAGTATAGATCAGGGGGTCACAGTGTGATAGCGTCAGTATAGATCAGGAGGTCACAGTGTGATAGTGTCAGTATAGATCAGGGGGTCACAGTGTGATAGTGTCAGTATAGATCAGGGGGTCACAGTGTGATAGTGTCAGTATAGATCAGGGGGTCACAGTGTGATAGTGTCAGTATAGATCAGGGGGTCACAGTGTGATAGTGTCAGTATAGATCAGGGGGTCACAGCGTGTTAGTGTTAGTATAGATCAGGGGGTCACAGTGTGATAGGGTCAGTATAGATCAGGGGGTCACAGTGTGATAGTGTCAGTATAGATCAGGGGGTCACAGTGTGATAGTGTCAGTATAGATCAGGGGGTCACAGTGTGATAGTGTCAGTATAGATCAGGGGGGTCACAGTGTGATAGCGTCAGTATACAGTTGTGTTCAAATTATTCAACCCCCACTGAAATTGAGTGTTTTGGCCAGTTTGACATTGATTTTGATCATTCAGTCATCTTGCTTACAATTAAATCAAAGAGGCACGTGTAGGTCAGACAAATATAACATAACATTTATAATGAAATAAGCACAAATGTCTTTTCTGTGCTCACATCATTATCAGTTTTATTCTACCCCCAAGTGACATTCAATCTTAGTACAACATCCTTTTACAGTTATAACAGCTTTTAAACGTGAAGCATAGCTTGACACAAGTGTCTTGCAGCCATCTACGGGTATCTTCGCCCATTCGTCATGAGCAAAAGCCTCCAGTTCAGTCACATTCTTAGGCTTGCGCACTGCAACTGCTTTCTTTAAGTCCCACCAGAGGTTCTCAATCGGATTTAAGTCAGGTGACTGCGATGGCCACTCCAAAATGTTCCAGCCTTTAATCTGCAACCATGCTCTAGTGGACTTGGAGGTATGCTTGGGATCATTGTCCTGTTGAAAGGTCCAACGTCTCCCAAGCCTCAGGTTTGTGACGGACTGCATCACATTGTCATCCAATATCTCCTGGTACTGAAGAGAATTCATGGTACTTGCACACGCTGAAGCTTCCCTGTACCTGCAGAAGCAAAACAGCCCCAAAGCATGATTGACCCCCCGCCATGCTTCACAGTAGGCAAGGTGTTCTTTTCTTCATAGGCCTTGTTCTTCCTCCTCCAAACATAGCGTTGATCCATGGGCCCAAACAGTTCTAATTTTGTTTCATCAGTCCACAGAACACTATCCCAAAACTTCTGTGGTTTGTCCACATGACTTTTGGCATACTGCAGTCGACTCTTCTTATTCTTTGGAGACAGCGAGGGGGTGCGCCTGGGAGGTCTGGCATGGAGGCCTTCATTACGCAGTGTGCGCCGTATTGTCTGAGCTGAAACTTCAGTACCCACATCTGACAAATCTTTTCTCAGTTCCTCAGCAGTCACACGGGGACTTTTCTCCACTCTACACTTCAGGTAGCGCACACCAGTCGAAGTCAGCATCTTCTTTCTGCCACGACCAGGTAGCGTTTCAACAGTGCCCTTTGCCTTGAATTTGCGAATGATGCTTCCTATGGTCTCTCTTGGTATGTTTAACATCTTTGCAATCTTCTTATAGCCATTGCCCTTCCTGTGAAGAGTAATCACCTCTTCTCTTGTCTTCCTGGACCATTCTCTTGACTTCACCATGTTTGTAACCACACCAGTAAATGTCTAGAAGGAGCTGAGTATCACAGTCATTTTAAAGCTGCCTAATTGGTGCTTATTATGCTTTATTGCTGCTCCGTGACATATAGTTACAAAGTTACATAGTTATATAGGCTGAAAAAAGACATGCGTCCATCGGGTTCAGCCTCTCCCACATAACCTACTGCTGTTGATCCAAAAGAAGGCAAAAAAACCCAGTCTGAAATGCTGCCAATATGCAACATACTGGGAAAAAATTCCTTCTTGACCCCAGAATGGCGTCAGATTTCTCCTTGGATCAAGAAGCTTTTACCCACATATTAAATATTATAACCCTTAATATTCTGTGTCTGCAGGAAGTCATCCAGTCGTTTTTTAAAAGTCTGTACAGACTCTGACCCAACCACCTTAACAGGCAGAGAATTCCACAGCTTTATTGTTCTCACCGTAAAATAACCCTTCCTATGCTTTAAGCTAAATTTCCTTTCTTCCAGTCTAAATGGATGACCCCTTGTCCTATGTATAGACCTGTTAATGAATAGGTTATCAGACAATGGTTGATAATGGCCCCGTATATATTTATATAAGGTTATCAGATCCCCTCTAAGGCGCCGTTTCTCTAAACTAAACAGGTTTAAGCTTGTTAGTCTTTCCTCATAACTTAACCCTTCCATTCCCCTTATTAATTTAGTTGCCCGTCTCTGCACTTTTTCTAACGCTATAATATCTTTTTTTAAGACAGGTGCCCAAAATTGCACGGCATATTCAAGGTGCGGCCGGACCATTGATTTATACAGAGGCAAAATTATGTTTTCATCCCGTGAGTGAACTCCCCTTTTAATGCCGATACCTTGCTGGCCTTGGCGGCTGCTGTTTGACATTGCACATTGTTACTTAGTTTGAAGTCTATGATTATTCCCAAATCCTTCTCCTGCTTGGATTTCCCTAACTCTGTACCATTTAGGGTATAAATTGCTTGTGTGTTCTTCACTCCAAAGTGCATAACTTTGCATTTATCTACATTAAATTTCATCTGCCATTTAAGTGCCCAGTCCCCCAATCTATCTAAATCCCTCTGCAGCGAAGTAACATCCTGCTCACATTGTATTACTTTTCCTAGCTTTGTGTCATCTGCAAACACTGATACATGACTTTCAATGCCTATCTCAAGGTCATTTATAAATAAATTGAATAGTATTGGTCCTATAACAGACCCCTGAGGGACACCGCTTACCACTGGTGTCCATCTTGAAAATGTACCATTTATGACCACTCTCTGTACCCTATCTTTTAGCCAGTTTTCTATCCAAGAACAAGTATTTTCATCTAGACCAATTTTTCTTAATTTAAATAGTAACCTTTTGTGTGGAACTGTGTCGAAAGCTTTGGCAAAATCTAAGTAAATCACATCCACTGCGACCCCTGATCTATACTTCTACTTACTTCCTCATAGAACGTAATTAGGTTAGTCTGACATGATCTGTGTTCATGAAACCATGCTGATTTTTTCCAATAACATTATACCTCCCAATAAATTCCTGAATATATCCCTTAGTAACCCCTCAAATACTTTCCCAGCCACAGATGTTAAGCTCACAGGTCTATAATTCCCAGGCACACATTTTAAACCTTTCTTAAATATAGGGACCACGTCAGCTTTTCTCCAATCCTCTGGTACTATTCCTGAAAGAAAAGAATCTTGAAAGATTAAGAACAGAGGTTTACATATTTCAACACATAGCTCTCTCAGTACTCGCGGATGAATTCCATCTGGCCCTGGGGCTTTATTCACATTCACATTGTTTAATTCACAGGTGTTTTCAATACCTGATTGAAAACACTTGAATGAACCTCTGTTCTTCAGAGTGGTAGTCTTTAAGGGGTTGAATAATTGTGTCAATGAAGAATTCACAAAAGAAACATTTACTACTGTATTACAAAACCAATTGATGTCATTTTAGTTGCATATGGTTCTTTAAAAAGTCTTGTAGGATTTCATTCTGAATACAATTACAAATGTCACTAAATTCCCTAAAACCCTTTACAGCATTGGGGGGTGAATAATTTTGAACACAACTGTAGATTGGGCCCCAGACATTGCCTCTTGAAGAGATCTGGTAAAATCAATGGAAAGGGCAGAAACCCTTCCTAAAACTGCAGAAATGAATGAAGCCCGTACACTAGGAGTTAAAGGGATAATTGTGGATTATTCCAGCCTTGGTGTTAGAATAATATTAATTTTAATAAAGACAGGAGGCGAATATTTTGCATTCTCTTTTCTTTACTAAAACATCAGCAGCAAAGGAAAGTTCACATAGCAACAGTAGTAACCAATAAACAACAAGAGTGTAGTAAGTCCTAGCCACGCCCTCTTTTCTTGTATGCTGAACGAGCAGGAGAGTCGTGACGTAGAAATTCCAGAAATCCAAGAAGAAGGAAGAACCCGGAAACTGAAGAGGAGAAAGCCAAGACTAGGTAGGAGTCAACGAGATGGTCAGTTGCAGAACTGGAAGCCAACGGGCGTCCGAAAAGATGGGAGACCAATGGGGCCGCAGAAGCAAATCAAGCTACGGAGAAAGCAGAGGATACGTGAAAGTACCATGTGATGGAGGCTTGCCAATCAACAGTTAACTAACTGACCAGTCAAAGCGAAGAATTATCAATAGTTAATCAATTATGAGACAGTAGCCCTAGGCTAGGCCAACGAGACATGCAAACCCTACTAAGGGGAATGAAAAATAGTTAGACAATAACGGACAAAAGTCGAAGAAGTGTAGATACGTAAATGACATTCTTTTTTTTTTAAATCGAATATAGCAGTAAATCCGGTACAATGTGAGCAATCCCGGGTATGGGCGGGCGGGAAAAATATTCGCCTCCTGTCTTTATTAAAATTAATATTATTCTAACACCAAGGCTGGAATAATCCACAATTTTATATCAAGTCAGGAGGCTTCATATTTTGCAGTTTAAGGCTAGGGTCAGACGAAAGCATTTTTCCCCGCGAACGTGAAAAAGTGCGTCCGAACGCATGGACGTATTTTTTCACAGAATGAGCAAAAACGGTCACACGACGCGCATTTTCGGGCGTGATTTTGTACGGATCGTCAATAAAACTCTTTTTGCGTCTGGACGTTATGTAGGCTGGACATTAGCAGTGTCTGACATCTCCTAATCACGCACACACGCCGCTATGCCGCAGCTGCGCACTCAGTACGTCAGTACTAGCGGTTCAGTGATCTCAAAAAAATGCGTTCAAATTCCACTTGCGTTGCACGGTCAGACTTTTGTGCGGCCGTACATTATGTGCGCCAGAACGCACGTTAAAAGTGCGCTGGTCTGACCCCAGCCTTAAAGTTGCACCAGAGCCCCAGATGCATGAGAACGAGGGCAAAAATAAAAAGGTACGAAAGGTGACCGCCCTAGAACAATCAGCAGCCGCTAGCATGTCGGACAGGGAGCCCCCGGCGACTGCAACAGAAGAAGCCACTGCACCCCGCACGGAGTGAGCGCCGAAGTGAGGAGCAACACCCGCTAGGGAGAGCAGCCAGGGGACCCCTCTAGAAAGTGTAGGATAGGAAACAGGATTGTAAGTGGAAACATAGGAGACCAAGAGCTGGGCGACTGGAGGGGAGCGCAAAGAGCTTAAGTGGGAGAGGTAGTTCGTAACGCACCGAGCGACACATAGGGTAGAAAACCTTTAGAAAAAAGGGGTTTTAGTACATCTAGTAAGCGTGAAAAACGACTCCCTCAGGAGAGAAAACCATAGCATGCGCATCGAAGGCTCTAACATCCGAAACACGTCTAAAGGACCCCAAACACAAAATGATGGTTAGATTACACCAAGAGCTGACGCAGGAACAGCGAGTAGTATCTGGCCAGTTACGCAGGAACTCTAAAACAAGCGCCACATCCCAAAAGTGAGTATATTTGGGGCCGGCGGGCGAGCGAGCCTAATGCCCTTGAGGAGACGACACATAGAAACGCCACCCAGGGGAGCGTGAGCCACCGAGATGGTCGAGCGGAACAAGGTGATGATAGGACTTGCCGGCCGTGGAAAGACTCGCCAACAAATTAGAGGGGCTGTAGCGGGATCAGGCATACACCAACCACACCAATTTCCCCAGGCGTAACAATTTTGTGTGCCAGAAGTCCAGGATTCCCATAATAGGGAGCGAGCCGCATTTGATAAGCCTGGCAGCATGCAGGGTCCCCGGAAATTGTCCAAGCCACCAGTGGAAGATTGCCCTCCAATACCAATGGATTAGGGTTGCCTTGAGGGTCCAGAAGAATGGATGGAAAGGACGGCAGCAGCGAGCAGGAGTAGACAAGGGAGCTGTAGCGTCAGTGGCAACCAGGTCTGAGCGTGCCATAGAGGCGTGAGTAGAAGTCGAAACCATCCATCTGCAGACTTCTTGAAGCGTGCACGTGAGCATCGTGAATGGGGAAACAGTGTAGGCTCCTCGATGCGGCCATGGTGGGAGGAAAGCATCCACCGCTGCCGCCTGCAGGTCTGTAAGCCAACTGAAGCCGGTCTGCATCTGGTGGTTCAAGCGGGAAGTAAACAGGTTGACCCAAAGGAGTAGAGAGCAGTTGATGTGAAGCGGCTGTTCCTCTGGCGTCCATGCCCCACCCGTGGATACGGGTCCACAAGTCGCTCCACAGCCCGATTGGCTGGCGTCCGATTCCAGGACGAAGTCTGGTAGAGAGCCAAAGATGGCCCACCCATTCCAGGCTTCCATGAGGCGGAGCCACCACAGGAGTTCCACTCGAACCTCAGGAGTGATAGGGACCAGCTGGTCATAGGAGGGATTGAGACTGAGGCACGTGGTTTTCTGACGTTGCATCGCCCGATAATGCAGTGGGCCAGGGAGAAGGGTGATGACTTGGGCTGGGCGACAAGCTGACTTGTCCATGTTGGTAATGAACCAGAGGTCTTACAGGAGAGTAAGCACTAGGGCCGTGTGACTGGAAGACAGGACCGGATCTTGAGCCAGTACGAAGACATTGTCCAGGTATATGATAGACCTGATGCCCTGTGAATGTATGGAGGCCATGCCCGGTTAGAGGAGCTTCGTTGAAGCACCATGGTGCGGAGCGGAGGCCGAAAGGTAGGCAGGTGAACTGTCGGTGGTCGTGGTGCCAGTGGAATTGCAGGTACGGGCGATGAGCAGGATGGATAGGAGGCCCCTGAGTAGATGTGTGCTCTCCATTGTGAAGTGTCGATAGGACAAGAAGGGATTGAAGGCTTTCCGGTTTAAGACCGGGCGAAGGTCCCCAGACTTCTTGTGTACCAGAAACACATTGTGCGGGGAAACAGACTGGAAGGGAACCTGGGAAAAGTCTATCAAGAAACCAGATACGATTCGTAGGACCCAAGAGTCGGACGTGAGCTTGCACCATTTGGGGGAAAACGTAATCGACCCGCGACCGGTATGTGTGGGTAGTTGAAACGCGGGGTACTCACCAGCGGAATAGCGGCGTCTGGACCTGTTGAAACCCCGACTGATGGGAATTCCCCGAACCAGGATCGGGCCCGGTCGGTATTGCGCTGCTGTGCCTTGATTTATGGTGAGGCGAGGTCTATAGGAGCTGTTGTATCGGAGGAAAAACGAGTCTGGGGTTGAAAGACTCTTTTCATGTTGGATTGGACCTTTTGCAGGTTGGTATAGATGTTAACCTTATGATTCGATTCTTTAAAGAAGAGGTCCCCAAAAAAGCAACTCCTTGGCCGCAGGACCCAATTCTTTGGAGCGCATACTTGTTAAATTAGCATCAAAGCGAAAAGTGCCGCATTGCAGTGTGCAGAAGAGATGCTGACATTGGCGTTACCTAAAGACAGAGGGCATGCTGTGCCAATTCACGGACCATTGCAGGGCCGAGCAGGGTAGGCATAAGGCTATCCTAAACAAAAGATAAATTCAGGTAAAGTACCCATGTAATTGGGCAGACTAGATGGGCCGAAAAGTTCTTATCTGCCGACATTTTTCTATGTTTCTATGTTTTCAGTAGTTAGTGCTTCGTCCACCGTGACGAGCGGGCCTGAAACCTCCAGCATTTGTCCTGGGCGACGCGGAAGCCCTGTTCCAGACTTCGACAAGGATCCCTGCCAACCTTACCCAGAAAGGAGACGAAATCCATGTCAAACTCTGGCATAAGAGATACCTTGTCAGGCAGCGTTGGGCCCTGACGCGCCCTGGAAATTTGATCTAAGGGACAGCGTAGCCAGAAGCGCAGAAACTCCGCTGTGTGGTCAGGCGGGAGCCGGGCCGAAGACCTGGGGTGGGTGGTAGTGCATGGATCGAAAAAGGGGGGGGCTCCTCTAGCATAGAGGAGTGGCGCCGGGGTATCCGAGGATACCAAGGAGCGAGGCGGTGTTGGAGCGGTAGAGAGGGGCACGATCGCTAAGCTATCAGAACGGGGCTCACCCGTCAAGCTTGGAGTAGTCGGTGGATCACCGGTGGTATTGGCTCCTTCCTCCTCGGGTATTGAGACTGGTAAACGTCCTGTCATAATCATCGTCCCCTTCTTTGGGGACAGAAGTGCGGGAGGAGTTTGTAGCAGGGCCCTTACCCTAGCCAGCGGACTCAGATTGACCCTTCCAGAGTATTTTACGAGATGGCACGGCAGCCTCAGAATGAACCGAATGAGAGCCCTCAGAAAGGGCCGGTGACTGGGCCCTAGAAAGGACCGGAGGTTCTGGCTGGGGAAGCGGGGGCATGGCTGCCAAAGCTATGGGCAGTGTTTCTGAAATGGCAGCTAAAAGCCAGGCCGAAAGCTCCTCTGGATTGGTGGGGAGCTGAGAAGGATCCATGGAAAAACAGGATAACGGGACTCACCTGTTGAGGTAATATATATATTAAAATTTATAGGGATATATATCGGGGCTCACCCGATGGTTAGTGTGGCCAAACAGAAAAATCCTGTACTAGCTGCCAGGAAGGTAATAATATATTTATTATAAATTGATGTGTTGGGGCTCACCCGATGCCTTTGTGGGACAGACAGATCCGCCAGAATAATAATATACTTATATATATAAGCTTATCAGGGCTCACCCGATGTCTTCGTGGGACAGATAGATCCCGTCAGAAAATTATATATATATATACTTATCGGGGCTCACCCGATGCCTTCGTGGGACACATATCACACCAGAAAAATAATATTTATTTGTATATATGCAGTATAAGCGTATCAGGGCTTACCCGATGCTTACGTTGGGCAGACAGAAATCCCACCAAAAAAATAATAATTTATTTATATAAATAGAAGCGCCTCGGGGCGCGCCCGAGGTCTCAGTAGTGCCCCAAGGTTCCGGCAGAAAAGCGGAGGCCGTTTAACATGTAAGAGCTGACCTGCTAGTTTGCATCGGGACACGAAGACGCGATGTCCCGAATGGCGGCAATTGCTGGTAGAACTAAGATGGCCGCCGGAGTGCGCGCGGACGAACGCCATACTATCCTGAGGAGAAAGTTTAGTCGCGCACTCACGGGAAGGCGGCGGGTGCCGCGCAAAACACAAAGAAAGAGGGGAAAAGACCTTAAGGAGGAAACAGAGCTGTTAAAACACAGTAAATTACGATGGGGCGCCGCAAGTCACGCAACGCGAGCAAAGCGCACCTGCAGGCGGGAGAGTGCCCACACAGCAGGGAGGAAACCTAGGAAAAAAACAATCAGGTGCACAGTACATATAATAAATCTGAGTTAAAATTACATAATAAACCTAACAGTGACAAATTACACCTAAACTAAAGCCTGGCAACCAGGAGCTGTTTTGAAAACGTCTCACCTGGTCGTCAGCAGCAAAGAAAAGAGGGCGTGGCTAGGACTTACTACACTCTTGTTGTTTATTGGTTACTGCTGTTGCTATGTAAACTTTCTTTTGCTGCTGATGTTTTAGTAAAGGAAAGAGAATGCAAAATAATGAAGCCTCCTGACTTGATATAAAATTAGGTTTGAGGGAGTCGGGCCAGAGGTGAACCACCAGTCTAATCATAAGATTTAAGGGAGGTGCAGAGAGTCTTATCTGTGAAATCTGAGCTCTCTGTCGGGGGGGGGGGAGGCTGGACACAGGGAAACCTTTTGGCACGCAGCCTCCTGACAGAGAATCAAAATGCATTGATTTGGCTCGGAAAAAGCCCGCGCTGATGAGTGCGCGCCCAACCCCCTCCCTCCTATGTGAGCGGGAGCAGCGTGTCTGAGGCCAGGTCCACCTGTAACCCTCGAGGGGGAAGGGGGGGGAAACAATGTCTTAAAAGACTTCGCTATAGACATTGTAGAGGCAGGTTGATTTACCAACACCTCGGAGGGATCTGAGCCCAAAACACACAGCACCAAAGCAGTGACATTATTACCGTGATGCCATCAGGCTCCTGCAGTGAATCACAGCGAAGGGGAGACACTAGAGATCTGACAGCGGCCAAGCTTTAACCTGAAGGAGATTATTACTAAGGGAAACACTTTTATTGTGACGTCACAGAATGCTCAGACAGGATTGAATCGCAAAGACTGAGCATCAATTATACAGTGTCCTGAGGTTTTATACCTCAAATACATAATTAGGTACATCCCAATTAGTCCACCTCCCGGTGACACTCTCCCACCCCACGTGGGTTAGTACCTCCCTTAGTCTAATACAAAAGACATTTCATTAATTGGCCGTAAATTGGCAAACTTTGTGTTAGTAACAATAAATCATGATTAGTTACTCCTACTGTTCCGGGCTGCGCCCCCCTCCCTAGAGCCTACAATTACTTGTTACAGATGGCACCTGGTCTGATCTCTATACTCCTTTGTCTTTCTGCGGGCTCCAACGACCTTGGAGTATCTACTACGCTTTTCTCCTCCATGCCAGGAACAGCAGAGATCTTTCATAGGGCTTTAATTGCTTTTTCTGCTAATCTAAACACATTCCTAAATTTCTACGTATGCCTCATTCTAGTTTCAGCTACAAACTTGCCTAGTTATTTTCAAGCAAACCAATATTCTGAATAAGATGGTCGCCTGGCTTATAATGGCGGCCATCTTCCAGCCTATTTCCACTACATTCTGACTCTCCGGGGCATCAAAGGGTGTCCTGTCACTTCCCTCGTCTGGCTCAGGATCTGGAGATTCACCCTCCGGTCATTCTCCAAATCCAGCTCCTGAGAGGGATTGGAGGCTCTCGCCCTCTTAGGGACCTCCACCACAAGCGCCCAGCGGGAGTGGGCTCACATACCTAGATAAAAATTGGATTTTTGGCCACAGGCATTGGTGCGGGGTGCCAGCCCCTCCGAAAGAGTTGGCCGTGTCATTCAACTGTGTTACCCGCAGCACGTGGCAGGGGTGTATCTGGGGCCCTCACCGTAGTGAGTGAATCGCCCTGGGCAGCAGCTGCTGATAGCGGTGACAGATAGTGACTCGCAGCTATAGTTAATAACAATATAGATTTTAAAAATCTGTCACCAGCACCCGGTGGGGCGAGCTCTTATGTGAGAATTGGTAGGTAGCAAGGTCGGCAGGCAGTAATGCGGGGGTGCCAGCCCCTCTGTGGGTATGTGGACCCGCTCATGGAAGTGCCCGGGAAAATGTTAGCTGTAAGATGTGGCTTCTGCAATGGTGTCAGCCGGTATACTGAAAAATCAGCTAACATAGCGGCAACTAATCTAAATAAGGGCACACTGATGGAGGTTTGGACAGCAGGATTAAATGGAGGCCTGGACAGCAGGATTAAATGGAGGCCTGGACAGCAGGATTAAATGGAGGCACGGATGGTGACTGTAACTGGGGAGTTACTAGAGCTGGAGGGGAGCAGTTACCAGGCTGTACACAGGAAACTGATTGCTGGTTGAAGCTGTCCCCTGAATCGGATTCGGCCTCCTGTGAAGGACTCTTAGAGCAGGTTTCTGGTGCAGCATATAGTAAGTCCGATTCAGGCAGAGTGAGAGGAATGAAGCGGTAGCGCGGGAACATGCGTGGGAATCACGATGCGCGGCTGGTAGTTCCCGGTTCAGATCGCCGCTTAAGCCCCGAGTAGGGGAAAAAGTATTGGACAAACTGGTCAATTAAACTAAAAAGGAGGTATGAAAAAACCCCCGCAGCTACCCGAGGTAGCTGTGATGCTAAAGTAGACGAACGTCGCGGTTGAAGCCGGGACGTAGCGTCAGGGAGAGAAAACATTAAAAATATGTGAGAGTAAAATGCATGTGTACTTATCTGTCTGCGCAGCAACAAGGAAAGAGGAATAAGGAAGGAGATCAGGGGAAGAGATCAAGAGGCGCTACACAGGGATTGGACTAGAAAGAGTGGGAGTGTCTAGTCTGGAGCTTGTGTTTTTTCTAAAGGATGTTTACATGCATTTTCAGTTTAAATGTTAAAATCCTTGTTGCTATTTTAATAAATATAAGGAAAGAGACGCAATAGGAGCCTCTGAGTCGGTGTATTACAATTATGGCCGATAAGAGTTTCAAATCAACATTTAAGCGAGAAATTGGGTGGTAAGAGGTAATTAATAAGGGGTCTCTATTTGGTTTGGGAATAACGATCATATGGGATGCGTTAAAGGATGGTGGTGGGGGTTGTCCCTGTAGAATGTTAAATTCTAGATTTCCATTATAATTACCATAAACCTTTTTCAAGTTTCTTCTTATATATCAAAACTGAAGTAAGGCGCTGCGCGACTCTGATCAGAGGAGACGATAGACACAACCACACCGAGATATGGCAGATTATCATCTGATCAGTCCGTGGTCTGTCAGGTCCGTTTATTATTTCAACATCCAATAGAAATGTTCGTTATATATAAAAACTTCCTGCAGTTTTCACTCTCAACATAGGACTGTGATACAACAACCAATCAGAGCAGATACATTTCTACGTCAGAGTTTAACCAACAGTGAGACAAAATTACTACATTTGATTTGGAGATTACTTTTTCCTAGCTTACACTGTTGGCTAAATTCCACAGGCTAACATCCTATGCAAGTAAAAGACTTGCAGGGTTTGACACTTATAATGGGGGGGGGGTGGATTTCACACTAATGCAAAAATAAAAAACTACCTATCATATTAAAATACCTTTCAATCGTCTCATTGATCACATATACAATCGTGATCACAAAAATGGATGAAACAAACTAGACAATTAAACTAATTATACCTGGGCCATAGTATCCTCGCCTAATACCTGTACGATATACGAAAAGGATTCCCCAAGGAGGCCCTTTATGAGCATAAAATATACTTATCTATCTAGATCCACTCTACCAGCAAACCACACTTGGAACGTAGGCAAAAATACCTAATCTAGACATTAAATAACTATTTATTCCCATTTCCCAAAATATAATTCACCGAACAAGAAAAGTATAATAACTTGAATGTAAAAGGTTATTTATCTAATAATCAACATGAGTCAGATCTATATCGGTGTGTTTTCCTATGTTCAGCTTCACTCCACAAAACGCATACACACCTGCATTCATACACACTCTCAAGAAATACATTCTCATTTTCCCAAATCCATTCCTTTCTCACACTTATCTAGGGGATTAAATAAAAAAATAATATGCCATAATCTAATACCGTAGTCCACAGTGCGAGATCAAGGTCTTGTCTTTTTCAACATCCCAGCTTGAGACGCATAATCATTAAATGTCATCAGAGCTCCCACCATAGGGACTCATGAACAAGCTGTCTCTTTGTGCTGGTTGCTTATTACCTGTGACCTTTGACCTTGACACAAAATGTCCATGATTCGTTCCATATGCAGTCATTGTGACTGTCAGGTTTCTTGATGATGCGATACAGTTGTAGCAACAATAAAGAAAAGAAAACAAGAAAGAAAGAAAATATGGTATTCCCCGCTAATCATATACATCCATCCATTCATTCATTATCACTCTCAAGTACACGAAAACAATAAAAATTTTAATTTACACAAGAAGAGACACAGATAAAGTTTAAAATTTCCCCTCAAAGAAAATTATACTACTTTTGACCCATTGTTAGAGAAAAAAAAATATATATATATATGCAACTTTGGCTCAATAATATTTAACTACGGTCTTGTTCGGTGTTTTGAAACAAACCTGGTGTTTATAAAACACAACAATCCTCAAATAAAACCCAAAAAATAAAAACAACTTTAATTTTACCAAATTAAAACTTTCCGTTTACCACTATATGTCATGAAACGTATTTAACTCTAATTTAATGCATTTGCATAATGTATAATGTATTTTGGAACATATAATTTTAATTGGATGTGATCTCCAGTAATCCTAAATGTGTCAGGGAATTTGAACAATATTGATTGTAACCGAACAACAAAAATAATATTATTTTATATTTTAAGACACAAAATAATTATCACTTAGACGACAACACAAAGACAATCCATCAGCATATAAAAATACATTATCTTCTTTCTTTGTCTTCTGTCTTATTTTCAACCAATAACGGTTTTGTAAAACTGACATGTCTTAAGTTATATTTCCAAATCAATGATCTTCTTTAATCGCATGATTTATTGAGGAGTTGTTGATAAATTTGGTGTCTGATAATTCCTTATGATCCGGTTGATGAAACATTGCAATGTGAAATGATAATGTGTTTGAGTAAATTTCCTTCAATTCCAACAGCTTTATCAATATTGGTATCACATAATCTTCCATCTAGCTTGAGCAAAGTTGGCATGCATGGGTAATTTTCACCTAAAGTAAAAAACTTGGAAAAAATGTATTATTAACCTGTTCAAACTTTAAAATTTATATGGTTAAAATACTTTTAAAATGGAGAAAAAAAATGCAACACATTTTTTGGACACAAAGAAAAAGGTGTGGTCATGAGAGCGAGAAAATGGAGGGGCTGGGAGAAAAATATGAGAACTGGGGGGGTTTTTTTGCTTGTTTTTTTTTTACTTTTGCAACGGTCACCAATTTTCTCAATGCTCTTCAATTCAAATAAAAAAATTAAAAAACAAAAATATCATGAACTGGGAAAGAAAGTATAGAAGGGCATGTTAAAAACTTGACGTGTTAACTAGCACAAAGTTCTCAGAGGAAACGCAGAAAAAGATTATTAATAAACATCTAAAACTACAATCATTATTAAGGATATTGGTTAAAAACAAACAAACATTCAAAACGTGAGGTGTTTGTGCAGCTATTTTACAACCTGTTTTATTCCCTCCAAGAATATTCAATGGGGGCATAGTCATACATTGTTGCACTTCACACCAAAAGACAAAAACATCAGACAGCAAAAAATAAAACTAGACATCTGGCTACCACTGCAGAAAAAAAACCCCAAACAAACAATACTCAAGATACCAAACTACAACCTTCCATCTCCCTTAGTCAACTAAAATAAAAACAAAAAAAAACAAAAAACCCACCTTCTCTCATTTGAAATCTGCCTAATTTCCTTTGTACAGTGCTACTAAACCTGTAGGCGCTTCCTTTAAACTTTCACTCAAATCCTTCAGCTTTATATCACTTCATCCTCTTAGATTCCAAACAACTAAACATGAACCTACATATATATTCCATTATACAAGTTACAAAAACTGTAAATGATCTCAGTCAGCCATTTTGGCAAAACATATAACCTATATTAAGGTGTGGTCAATCCCTTAGTGCTGGACTCAAACAAAGACCAGAGGAAAATAACCGACCACGCCTCTTTTGGGAAAATGTATAACTTATATTAAGGCAGATTGAGCCCATCACCTTGATACACTAATTTTTTATATATCATACATCAACTTATAACGTTCACGTGTAACCTGCCTTGTCAGAGTATTGACTTTCTATGTTCATCTTTCAAACATAAGCTAAGAATAAAAAAAACAGTCATTTTTCAAATTTACTGTAAAAGTAAAGCCCTATGGTCTCCATTTCCTGTGTTTTTTTTTTTGGTTTTTTTTTTACACGAGGCAAGGCAGTAAAGACACAGAAACAAAGCAACCTGTTTCAAGAGAAGCAGTCCCTATACATAAATTACATAAAAACAATATCAAAACTACGAAATACAAAACATCAAAGATAAACACATATATTAATAGTTAAAGACAAACATTTAAATAAACAGACGTAATCAATGGCAAGAAACAAAATAAAAAA
>RXON01000960.1:0-37424 GCA_009667805.1 Leptobrachium leishanense | reverse complement strand
CGTTTGTCCACCCGAGCTTTCAATATGAGTGATTTTAGTTTGAACGCGTCGAGCCCTAAGTTTAGAGGCCAGTAACTTTCCCGCCTTGTTACCCTGGGTATAGGAAGTGTAATTTAGTTTGCGTTCCATAGCTGCAGGCCTAAGTACTCCAACTCCCTTCGCAAGAAAAGTAATTGAGATGTAATCGATGGAGTCGGCTTAGTCTTATTTTGGGACTCTAAGGAGGAGATTTGTTGTAAGAGGTTAGATGTTTTAAGAGTATACTGTTTCTTTCTATAAGCCCCCTGTTTTGAAGTGGCCTGATAACTGCTTTGTGAGCCAACCAACAGAGGAGATTGCCACCTCCTCTGAAGTGTTCAATCTGAAGTAATCCTCAAAAACCGAGGCAGCCCCATCCTTCCGCCGGGTCCACAATTAACAAATCATTTAAACGCCACGAGCCCATACCTCGAGCTGGAAAATGAGCAAGGAAGGAAAGTATCAACGGTGCATGGTCAGACCATGCCATGGGCCCTATTTGTGCATCCAGGAGATGGGGGAGCATGGTTTGGTGTATAAGGCATAAATCAATTCTGCTATAGGAGGAGTGCCAGAAAGAAAAAAGTGGTAGACACCGGCTACCTAGTAACCTTTATTGGACAAATACAATGTACACAGAAATAGCAAAGACTCTCTTGACCTCCAATACGTATCGAACATTGGCAGATAGTCCTTTTTATGGACTTTATTGGTTACTATAGCTTGAACCTCGATTTTTAACATATCGCATTGTGTTTGCACTGCTGTATTTGCACTTTATTCCTATTGCATGTATAGACCGCTGCACTAGCATTTTATACCCTCTGTGATCTGCATTTGCACTTTGTATTGTATACTGTAATATGTATGGTACATGCAACTAGCCATTGACATATTTCAAGCTATATCACATAAGGAGTATCTTTAAACTTAATTACTGCGCCACTAGAAACCTTATACTCTCTACCCAATATTAACATTCTCCCCTCCTTGTCCTGGTATTGAGATGCAACCTGAAACAACCAATCTCTATGAAAAGGATGGAGACTCCTCTCGATTTTGTAGGGGACATAAGAGTGATAAGCTTCAGGGTACATCTGAGACCGAAGACGGGCGGCATCGAGAGAACGAAAATGCGTCTCCTGTAAGCACACGATCGCAGGTTTATACTTATGCAAATCTCGGAAAAGGCAGTGTCGTTTAAAAGGAACATTCAAACCTCTAACATTCAAGGAGAAAAATTTCAGTTCAGGAGAACTCAAATGTAAAGGTAATAAACATTGGGAAGCACCAGTTGGTGAATGCCTCCTCCTCTTCCCACCCCCACAATGCAGATAATCCCCAACTCGTAAGAAGCGTAAGGCCTCCAAGGGACCTGTGCAAGAAAAAAAAAGAGAGCTGAGGGGAATAAGGAACCAGACGAACCATAAAAAAAAAAAAAATAAGAGGAAAAAATTTAGAAATTACAGTAACAAGAAAACACTGCAAGCCCGCAGTGCGACTGGGTGAAACTCACCGACGTGGATAATGCGAGGTAGAAAATCAGGAGAGTAAACACCCATGGGGGGTTATCCCTGGTATACCAGGGAACGGAAATATCCAGATCAATGAGATCGTATCGAGTACGAGCCACCAACAGGGGGTGAGGGAGCTCGGTTCCATATTAAAGGATGGGTCATCCCATCAGCGAAGGAGAAGCCGGAGTTGGTAAAGTCCCATAGGGCAGAAAAGAGAGCGATGTAGGTCCAGTCACCTGATACGCTGTTCATTTTGGCTCGACACGGTGCCACTCCGGCGAAACCTTAAGTGGAGAAGCTGTTACCACGCGAGGTGGGGTGTATCCTGCACAAACCCCATTCCTGAAGGAGTTGCATGCCCGATGGGATGTTGGAGATAGCAGTAGTTTCCCCTCTCTCCACACCAGCAATTTGGTCGGGAAACGCCATCTGTAAGCACTTAGTGGTTCCTCAGGAGCTTTGTCAAAGGAAGAAATACACGTCGTTTCGCCAGGGTCATTGCTGATAGATCTGCAAATAATAGCAGGGCAGCATACGGAGCAGGCAAGGTTGGGCCTTTCCTAGCAGCAGACATTAAGGACTCCTTAATATGATAAAAGTGAACCCGTACAATAACATCTCGGGGAACATCAGGTGAAAGGTGTCTCGCTTTGGGTAGCCGATGAGCGCGGTCCAGGAGTAAGTCCTGAGGGGAAGATGAGGGAAGCAATAGCTGGAAACCCCATGAGATATGCCGGAAGGTCAGCTAAAACCACCGCTTCAGGGACACCATGGATCCGCACGTTGTTTCTGCGTGAGCGGTCTTCTAAGTCAGCAACTTTGTAGCCAGCGCATCATGAGCCATTTGCAAAAATCTGGTGTCTGTCCAAGTCATTATAAGCTAGGCAAATGTCGTCAGATTTGGCCTCAAGGTTGTCGGTGCGCCACATCCTGATCCTCCAAATCCAGGCCAGAGATAGAAGAGCCCAAAATCGGGGAGCCGCCATCTTGGATTTTGCAGCCTTTTTCGGATCGGTTGGTTCGGGTCCCCTCGAGTTGCCGCTGGGCCTTTGGAGGAGCCATCCTGTTTCAGGAGGGTGCTGGGACCCCGAGGGAGGTAAGTTGAGGTTGGGATGCCCCTTGTATTAGCCGCTGGATTGGAAAAACCGAGTGCCGCACACAGAGCTCTCAGAACATGCGGCTGCTCGTGTTGCCGGCTAGCCTCTTTTTTTATATGCATCACTTGTACCACAAGGTTACTGTGCTACAGAGCAGTTATGTTTATGAGCCACATTTTACTTCTCACCTCTGGGGCCATGTAACCAATCGTGCCACCTCGACCTGATGCACATCGAATGCCGTGCATGTTCTCCAATGCCAGTCCGAAATCAGCGATTCGTAGATGTCCAACGCTGTCCAGGAGAATATTCTCTGGCTTCAGGTCTCTGCAGAAAGAAAACATTCAGGATTCTGTTTGCCGTTTGTTTCATGAGCACATTCCAAGTGATAATTATAAAGAGATTTACATTGTAATGCGTAATAGGGCAGATAGGACATGATATACAGTCAGGTCCAGAAATATTGGGACATCGACACAATTCTAACATCTTTGGCTCTATACACAAACACAATGGAGTTGGAATGAAACAAACACAATGTGCTTTAACTGCAGACTGTCAGCTTTAATTTGAGGGTATGTACATCCAACTCAGGTGAACGGTGTAGGACTTACAGCAGTTTGAAGATGTGCCTCCCACTTGTTAGGGACCAAAGTAATGGGACTTGGCTTCTCAGCTGTTCCATGGCAGTTGTGTGATATTCCCTCATTACCCCAATTACAATGTGCAGATAAAAGGCCCAGAGTTCATTTCAAGTGTGCTATTTGCATTTGGAATCTGTTGCTGTCAACTCTCAAGATGAGATCCAAAGACCTGTCACTATCAGTGAAGCAAGCCATCATTAGGCTGAAGAAACAAAACAAACCCATCAGAGAGATAGCAAGAACATTAGGCGTGGCCAAAACAACTGTTTGGAACATTCTCAAAAAGAAGGAATGCACCGGTGAGCTCAGCAGCACCAAAAGACCCGGAGACCACGGAAAACAACTGTGGTGGATGACCGAAGAATTCTTTCCCTGGTGAAGAAAACACCCTTCACAACAGTTGGCCAGATCAGAACACTCTCCAGGAGGTAGGTGTATGTGTGTCAAAGTCAACAATGAAGAGAGACTTCACAGAGTGAATACAGAGGGTTCACCACAAGATGTAAACCATTGGTGAGCCTCAAAAACAGGAAGGCCAGATAAGAGTTTGCCAAAACAACACCTAACAAAGCCTTCACAGTTCTGGAACAAGATCCTATGGACAGATGAGACCAAGATCAACTTGCACCAGAGTGATGGGAAGAGAAGAATATGGAGAAGGAAAGGAACTGCTCATGATCCTAAGCATACCAGCTCATCAGTGAAGTATGGTGGTGGTAGTGTCATGGCGTGGGCATGTATGGCTGCCAATGGAACTGGTTCTCTTGTATTTATTGATGATGTGACTGCTGACAAAAGCAGCAGAATGAATTCTGAAATGTTTCGGGCAATATTATCTGCTCACATCAGCCAAATACTGCAGAACTCATTGGACGGCGCTTCACAGTGCAGATGGACAATGACCCAAAGCATACTGCAAAAGCAACCAAAGAGTTTTTGAAGGGACAGAAGTGGAATGTTATGCAATGGCCAAGTCAATCACCTGATCTGAATCCCATTGAGCATGCATTTCATTTGCTGAAGACAAAACTGAAGGGAAAATGCCCAAGAACAAGCAGGAACTGAAGACAGTTGCAGTAGAGGCCTGGCAGAGCATCACCAGGGATGAAACCCAGCGTCTGGTGATGTCTATGCGTTTCCATACTTCAGGCTGTGATTGACTGCAAAGGATTTGCAACCAAGTATTAAGAAGGGAAAGTTTTGATTTATGATTATTATTCTGTCCCATTACTTTTGGTCCCTTAACAAGTGGGAGGCACATCTGCAAACTGCTGTAAGTCCTACACCGTTCACCTGAGTTGGATGTACATACCCTCAAATTAAAGCTGACAGTCCTGCAGTTAAAGCACATTGTGTTTGTATCATTCCAACTCCATTGTGGTGGTGTATAGAGCAAAGATGTTAGAATTGTGTCGATGTCCCAATATTTCTGGACCTGACTGTATATTGTGTAGGAGAGGGTTTAATCCATGAAAACATGTATGTGCCCGTAATTCATTTAATGATCATTTCCTTAAGTGTTTAAATTGCTATAGAAATCATTTTATAATTACCGGTGGATGATTCCATGGCCATGGAGGAACTGCAACCCGCAGACCAGCTCAGCTGCAAAGAATCTTATTAAAAAGAATGAAATGGTTATCACAAATAAAATGGTAACTAGAAATACAAATAGTGACTGGCCAGTATAAAGCCAAATTAATCTCTCTTTTTTCCACATATTTGATACAGTTTATAATCACAGAGTACTGCCGGATGCAGTGATATTCTTCTTTTTAGAGTTACCCTCTCGTCTTCAGGTCTGAAAGCATACGGATAAAAATGATAACGTTTATCAATTAGAAAAGTACAGAACGGTTCAGAGATGATGACAGTCTGAGAGACACAGCTTAAAAGAGTACAGGCAGTGCAATGAAGCTATGGAACTGAGTGGAAGGAAGAAAGTGCACAAAAAAAAAAGTGTTTGGCACCCAGACTCAACAATCGGGACCGAGCCCGACACTCTCTGGTCCTTGATATTAAGAGCCTCAGCTACCGCACTGAAAAAGATCAAGGTTATAACAACAGTGTTGTTATATCTACGCTGTCCTCCAACCCTAAACGGCTCTGGTCCACCTTCAACACCCTCCTCTACCCACCTGCACCTCCCCCCACAGCTGCCTTCAGCGCTCAAGACCTGGCAGACTACTTCCTCAGTAAAACTTTAACTATCAGAAGCAACATCCCAACACAAGATAGTTATCTGCCACCTCCACTCCCACAGGTCCCCTCTGCCACCCTCTGCCGCTTCCTCCCAGCCACTGAGGAGGAAGTCAATTCCTTATTGTCCTCCTCACATCTCACCACGTGCCCACTCGACCCCATTCCCTCACATCTAATTCCTCCCCTCTCCTCCTCCCTCACCCCTGCTCTCACACACATCTTCAACCTATCTCTCTCCACTGGCTCCTTTCCATCCACCTTCAAACACGCGCTAGTTACCCCTTTACTAAAGAAACCATCCCTAGATCCCAACTCTCCATCCAACTACCGCCCTGTATCCCTGCTTCCCTTCACATCAAAGCTCTTAGAAAAACTAGTCTTCAACCGCCTCTCCCTCTTCCTGTCCTCCAATTCCCTACTTGACCCCCTGCAATCTGGCTTCCGTCCCCTACACTCAACTGAAACTGCCCTCACCAAAGTCACCAACGACCTCCTAACTGCTAAAAAACACGGCCACTATTCTATTCTCATCCTGCTTGACCTCTCGGCTGCTTTTGACACTGTTGACCACCCCTCCTTCTACAGACCCTCAACTCTCTGGGTCTCGGTGACACTGCACTTGCTTGGGTTGACTCCTATTTATCCAACAGGTCCTTCTGTGTGTCCTTTGCTGGTAACTCCTCCTCCTCATTGCCTCTATCTGTTGGTGTACCTCAAGGCTCTGTCCTTGGTCCTCTGCTCTTTTCCATCTACACCTCCTCTCTGGGCAAAATCATCAACAGCTTTGGCTTTAATTACCACCTCTACGCCGATGACACTCAGATCTACCTCTCTACCCCTGATCTCTCTCCCCCTGTCCTCTCAAAAGTCAGTGACTGTTTATCTGGCATCTCCTCCTGGATGGCCTCCCACCACCTAAAGATCAACATGTCAAAGACTGAACTCCTACTTATTCCTCCCTCCAATGCCTCCCCACCTCCTGACTTCTCTATCACGGTGGAGGGTATCACCATCTCCCCATCAAACCAAGTTCGCTGCCTTGGAGTTACACTTGACTCTGCTCTTTCCTTCATCCCCCACATCAAGTCTCTTTCCTCCTCCTGCCGATACCAACTGCGTAATATTTCCAGAATTCGGCCATTTCTTACCGCTGTCACCACAAAACAACTCATACACCCTGGTAATCTCCCGACTCGACTATTGCAATAATCTCTTATCTGGCCTCCCTCTCCCCCGCCTCTCCCCCCTACAATCCATCCTGAACGCCTCCGCCAGGCTAATTCACCTCACCAGCCGCTCTGTCTCTGCCGCTCCCCTCTGCGAGTCCCTTCACTGGCTCCCCATCCACTGCAGAATTAAGTTCAAAATCCTTATCCTTACCTACAAAACCCTCACTAACTCAGCTCCCCACTACCTGTCCTCACTAATCACCAAATACACCCCAGCCCGCACCCTAAGGTCAAACAGCGACCTGCGCCTAGCTTCTCCCCGCATCACCTCTTCCCATGATAGACTGCAGGATTTCTCAGGCGCAGCCCCCACTCTCTGGAACGCTCTCCCTCGTACTGTCAGACTTTCCCCTAACTTCTCTTCCTTCAAACGCTCCCTGAAAACATTCCTATTTAGGGAAGCCTACCACCCAACTCACTGACGCAACCATCAATCACTCTCACCTTACAGTCCTCTCCTCCTGTTTCCAACCCCAACCCTCCCAGATTGTGAGTTCCTACGGGAATAGGGCCCTCATCTCCTCCTGTACTGTTTGTCAAATGTTGTTCAATGTATTGTAACCCTGTCTATACTGTGCTTATTGTACAGCGCTGCGGAATATGCGGGCGCTTTATAAATAAAGAATAATAATAATAAATAATACATCTCTTTGCATTTTTTAACTGCTTTTTGTGTTACTTTTTGTGTTATTTTTGTTGAACTAGCCTCTATATAAAGTTTTTTCTTGGTTTTGGACATTATTAGCCATTATTAAAATTTTTTGTAGATATAGACAATATTCTAAGTTTTAAAGAAGCAAAATATTCATATAAAAAAGTACCACTTGCAATTTGTTATATCATCTTCCACATGTAGTTTTTCTATTGCTCCCTGTTTTTCGCATAATATTTTTAAGTCTTACCGTGTGGTGTGGAGATACAGCCGTCCGTTGTTCTCCAGGTAGTCAAACAGATCACCTCCACTCAGGTACTCCATGGCGAGATAGAAGTTACCCTAATTTTCAAAATGTAGGTAAAAAAAAGTCACAAAACCAAATAAAACCAACCAAAACGCAGCTATTTGAAGAGACATTCCAATTTAGCATGACCGAACAAGCAATTTTCTGGTTTAATTTCTCATTCATTATTTTTATTTAAAAGAGTCCACAGACTTCTCTCTCTCTCCCTATAAATAACTTTTCAGTGAAATGCACGGATTTTCTGTGATTCACTTAGACTGGTTTAAACAGGCAAATCCCATATATAGGATTCAATGTAAAAAAAGAAAAATCTATATTTAACAGTTTATTCTTTTCTTTATCTGTAGTCTCTTTCTTTATGTTTTGAAATTTTTGTGGATTTTTTCTTATTTTTTAGGCAAAGTTTTAGGCGATAAATAGAGCAGGTTAGGGTTTAATAAAGTGTGAGTGTGAAAACACACTATATATGCATTTTTTACATGTTACGGTATGTGAATTTTTCTCTGTATTTTATTTTCCATGTGTATTCATGTTTGAAGAGATACAACATTGTCATCCGTATCTATATGCATGTATAAGAAAATTACTGTAGGATGAAAAAAATTCTTCCACTTGTGCAGGTGATTGTAATCATGATCAAAAATATTATACATATTTCTGAAGCCGAACCATTTGTATTGTAAAAGTTGTATTGTAGTGGGTGTTGGGAGACACAGTGCGGTTAATGGCGCGTGATAGAGCACCCTAGCACATGTGTATTCAAAATTTTTGCTTGGCGCCACACTTCATAGAAATACTAAAATTTAACACAGAAATCCCACATATACCATGTATGCGCTTTTATGCAAGAAGTTCATTGAAATAGCTGGTGTAGGTAGTAAACTCCAAAATGGAATATTTAAGGACAGGTGCTATAGGAAAATAACTTTTGGTACCTCTGTCTGAAAATTGAAAAAAGAATGGGTGAGAAATCTGCACCCGGCAGCGATCTGGAGGACCCGGCACTCGGTTTGGAATCTGCTCATCCTTCCGATAAGGGACCGCTTATCGATGACTTTGATGGCGAGATGTTCCTTTGTCACCTTATCGGAAGCCAGCATGACCTTGACGAAAATTAAAAAATTGGATAATTTTTCTGTATTAACGAAGCAACATATAAGATTTCTTTATCCATGTGGGAATAAAATTAATCTTACACATTTAAAAAGGAGAATAAAAATATAATGTTAGTAAACCAAACAATCGTTTCAAAACAATAATCTTATTCCAGGTTTATTAATATTTATATTATTCCTGAAAACATCAAAAAATATCATTAGGTTCAACTTTCTAAAAAAGACACTACTTATACATACAATGTGTAAATGTGTGGTTTATTGTGCGTGGAAATGTATTTTATTTATTTAATTTATTTATTTAATTTATTTAAAATACTTTATCAAGTATTTTACCAGGAAGGATACATTGAGATTTCTCTCGTTTTCAAGTACGTCCTGGGTTCAAGAACATTGAAATGTTAGTTGTTACAGAAATACAAAGTAATACAATGCAAGACATTAAAAACCAACACAAATATACAGATTAACAGAAAATAAATATTTAGGAAATAGTCATTATGTTACATGTTTACAGGTGCATAAATGGATGATAATTGTGTGCGTGTGTAAATAAACGGCTAAGAAAGGGAAACAGGCTGCTAGGTTCTCATTCTTTGGACTTACGTTTTGACCTAGGTATATAAATGGGCCGCAGTGCAGCAGGTTTATTGGACGAACCACTTGCAGCAACATTTCAGTTTCTGTGCAAGTCTTTCTTAAGATCGATTAAAAAATACACACAAATGAAATAGAGCAGCATATCTGTTAAGAATGTTATAATGTGTAATTCCATTAATGTGATGGATCATCCTGCCTGCATGGCTTTCAATAAATGGTCTGCACAGCCAGAAAGCTTCATATCACACTGGACAAACACATATAAAATGTTCACTTCTTGCAACATAATGTTACAACAGATTTTGCAGAGCTTCGTGATAATGACTGCTAATATGTATCTTCTTTTGGGATCATAAAAGCCCCTAAACATTGGTGAGGTCAGGAGAACTTCATAACTAGGGGCCAAACTGACATTCAACCAGAACACTGTGACACTAGCAGGCCTCAATACGGATTTGGGTCTGATCATTTTCTTTAAAGCGATTTTTTTTGGTGATGTTTATTTTTACCTATCTGGAATTCTATAAATAATGCGCAGAAATAGCATTTCTAATATTTTCTAGGTTTTACAATTTTATTTTCTACATCCTTATCTGCTGGACAGATACATATTCATAGATTTAGCACTTTGCTTACTATCATTTGTAAATAATATTATGCCCACTGACCACAGTATGTCAATCTTTATGGCTATGGTCTACATTCACTATCCACCGACAAAGCGTTTATCAGCACATGGTGATTTCCCACGAGGAGATTGTGGCTGAAAGTCTGATATTAAGATCTGAGGCTTCACGTTGAAGATGTGATCTTTTCACCATTATAATCTAGGTGCAAGTCCCATCAACTAAGTGCAGGGTAAAGCGCGCCTGACTGAGCAGCCATCGAACCATTGACTCCAGCATGAAAATTTCAAGTTTAATCGATCTGAACGCAATTCACATTGTGGAAAAATACTGTGTCACCTTTACTAACATATCTACATTTATCTCAGTAGAATAAAGGCAATTATATCCACTATATCTCCATCATGGCCACTACCAGCACTTCGTGGTGCTCACAGAAATTCCCAACTCCACACATTAAGATAGAATAAACTTCCATTCACATAATCTACAGCCCATCAGCTAATTCGCTCCGGGGCAATGTGTCTTAAATCATTTCTAGCATTCGTAATATTCTCCAAATTCTCAGTGTAAAAAGGTTCAAAGAGACTATAGTTCACATTATCCGTAGTTTACCAATATCCCTGGTACCATGAGCCACAATGACTCAACATCAAATCCTTATGAATCTATTTCCAGACTACAAGGATAAATTGCTTTAATCATCTGGGTTGCTGCAACAATTTTTAGCATTATCGAGTAATTTAAAGGCACCGCTAAGGTGCCTTTATTCTAAATTAAACAGGTTTAAACATGGAAGCCTTTCTTCATAGCTTAAATCTTCCAATTCCCCGTATTAATTTAGTTACCCATTTCTACCATGACACAGTACTTCTTTTTCATGTGATATAGGTGACACACACACAAACACGCACGCACGCACGCACGCCAGACAGTCCCATCATGCAAAGGCATGCCTGATTAGGATATTGGCACAATTTTGACTGACTCTGCAACCTTTTTCATAAGACAGCCGAAACGTTGCTAATATCCTAATAAATCTTGCCTTTCCATGATGAGACTGCCTGGATTCCACATTGCATTCAAAAAAACCCCCAAAAAAACCAAACCGATGATCTGGCTATTCAGGAACTTATAAGAACCTGTAACAACATTTATTTCTTATTTTCAGTAGACTGCAATGTGCAGAGCCAGTTTTGGTGATGGTATTTCTGGAATATTAATCATACAATACATTTTTTGGTTTGGACTTGCCTTTTCCCGAGCTTGAAAAACGCTGTTATCTTGCCAAACCGTTGCCTAGATGCTCTAATACATTGTTTCTGAACTCCAGTCCTCAGGACCCACTAACGGGTCAAGATTGTCAGATATCTGAAGCATAGCGCAGGTGATATAATTTGCTGCTCAGTGATTGCAGGATTCAGTCTGCATTTCCCCAAGGAAATCCTTAAAACTTGAACTGTTAGTGGGTCCTGAGGACTGGAGTGGAGAACACTGCTCTAATACAGTGGTTCCCAACCGCGATCCTCAAGGACCCCTAACAGGTCAGATTTTAAGGATTACCTTGGAGAAAAGCAGACTGAATACTGCAATTTTATATCAAGTCAGGAGGCTTCATATTTTGCATTCTCTTTTCTTTACTAAAACATCAGCAGCAAGGAAAGTTTACATAGCAACAGCAGTAACCAATCAACAACAAGAGTGTAGTAAGTCCTTAGCCACGCCCTCTTTTCTTGCTGCTGGCGACCAGGTGAGACGTTTTCAAAACAGCTCCTGGTTGCCAGGCTTTAATTTAGGTGTAATTTGTCACTGTTAGGTTTATTATGTAATTTTAACTCAGATTTATTATATGTACTGTGCACCTGATTGTTTTTTTTTTTTCCTAGGTTTCCTCCCTGCTGTGTGGGCACTCTCCCGCCTGCAGGTGCGCTTTGCTCGCGTTGCATGACTTGCGGCGCCCCATCGTACTTTACTTTGTTTTAACAGCTCTTTCTTCTCCTTAAGGTTTTTCCCCCCCTTTCTTTGTGTTTTGCGCGGCGCCCGCCGCCTTCCCGCGAGTGCGCGACTAAACTTTCTCCTCAGGATAGTATGGTTTTTCGTCCGTGCGCACTCCGGCGGCCATCTTAGTTCTAACCAGCAATTGCCGCCATTCGGGACATCGCGTCTTCGCGTCCCGATGCAAACTAGCAGGTCAGCACTTACATGTTAAACGGCCTCAGGTTCTATTTATATAAATAAATTATTATTTTTGGTGGGATTTCTGTCTGCCCAACGTAAACATCGGTAAGCCCCGATACGCTTATACTATATATATACAAATAAATATTATTTCTTCTGGTGGGGTCTGTCCCATGAAGGCATCGGGTGAGCCCCGATAGATAGATATAGATATATATATATAAAAATAAAATTTTCTGACAGGATATCTGTCCCACGAATGCATCGGGTGAGCCCCGATAAGTAAGTAAGTAAGTATGTGTATATATATATATATAAAAATAAAATTTTCTGACAGGATATCTGTCCCACAAATGCACCGGGTGAGCCCCGATAAGTAAGTAAGTAAGTATGTATATATAATATATATATAAAAATAAAATTTTCTGACAGGATATCTGTCCCACGAATGCATCGGGTGAGCCCCGATAAGTAAGTAAGTAAGTATGTATATATATAATATATATATATATATATAAAAATAAAATTTTCTGACAGGATATCTGTCCCACGACGGCATCGGGTGAGCCCTGCTAAGCTTATATATATAAACAAATATATTATTTATCTAACGGGATATCTGTCCCACGAAGGCATCAGGTGAGCCCTGATAAGCTTATGTATATAAACAAATATATTATTTATCTAACGGGATATCTGTCCCACGAAGACATCGGGTGAGGCCTGATAAGCTTATATATATATATAAGTATATTATTATTCTGGCGGGATCTGTCTGTCCCACAAAGGCATCGGGTGAGCCACAACACATTAATTTATAATGAATATATTATTACCTTCCTGGCGGCTAGTACAGAATTTTTCTGTTTGGCCACACTAAACATCGGGTGAGCCCTGATATATATCCCTATAAATTTTAATATATATATCACCTCAACAGGTGAGTCCCGTTATTCTGTTTTCCATGGATCCTCCTCAGCTCCCCACCAATCCAGAGGAGCTTTCGGCCTGGCTTTTAGCTGCCATTTCAGAAACACTGCCCATAGCTTTGGCAGCCATGCCCCCGCTTCCCCAGCCAGAACCTCCGGTCCTTTCTAGGGCCCAGTCACCGGCCCTTTCTGAGGGCTCCCATTCGGTTCATTCTGAGGCTGCCATGCCATCTCGTAAAATACTCTGCAAGGGTCAATCTGAGTCCGCTGGCTAGGGTAAGGGCCCTGCTACAAACTCCTCCCGCACTTCTGTCCCCAAAGAAGGGGACGATGATTATGACATGGATATTTACCAGGCTCACTACCCGAGGAGGATGGAGCCAATACCACCGGTGATCCACCGACTACTGCAAGCTCGACGGGTGAGCCCCGTTCTGATAGCTTAGCGATCGTGCCCTTCTCTACCGCTCCAACACCGCCTCGCTCCTTGGTGTCCTCGGATACCCCGGCGCCACTCCTCGACGCTAGAGGAGCTCCCCCCTCCTTTTTCGATCCATGCACTACCACCCACCCCAGGTCTTCGGCCTGGCTCCCGCCTGACCACACAGCGGAGTTTCTGCTCTTCTGACTACGCGGTCTCTTAGTTAAAATTTCCAGGGCGCATCTGTGGGCAGGATGCCCTTGCCCGACGCTACCTGACAAGGTATCTCTTACGCCAGAGTTTGACGTGGATTTCGTCTCCTTTCTGGGCAAGGTTGGCAGGGATCCTTGTCGAAGTCGAACAGGGCTTCCGCATCGCCCAGGACAAATGCTGGAGGTTTCAGGCCCGCTCGTCACGGTGGACGAAGCACTACCTTCTGGAAACATAGAAACTGTCGGCAGATAAGAACCTTTCGGCCCATCTAGTCTGCCCAATTACATGGATACTTTACCTGGATTTACCTTTTGTTTAGGATAGCCTTATGCCTACCCTGCTCGGCCCTGCAATGGTCCGTGAATGGGCACAGCGTGCCCTCTCTCTTTAGGTAACGCCAATGTCAGCATCTCTTCTGCACGCCGCAATGAGGCGCTTTTTCGCTTTGACGCTAATTTAACAAGTATGTGCTCCAAAGAATTGGGTCCTGCGGCCAAGGGGTTGTTTTTTTGGGGACCTCTTCTTAAAAGAATCGAATCATAAGGTTAACATCTATACCAACCTTCCGACTATTGGGTCCTACGAATCGTATCTGGTTTCTTGATAGACTTTTCCCAGGTTCCCTTCCAGTCTGTTTTCCCCATACAATGTGTTCTGGTACACAAGAAGTCTAGGGACCTTCGCCCGGTCTTAAACTGGATAGTCTTCAATCCCTTCTTGTCCTATCGACACTTCACAATGGAGAGCACACATCTACTCAGGGGTCTCCTATCCATCCTGCACCACCGACAGTTCACCTGCCTACCTTTCGGCCTCAGCTCCGCACCATGGTGCTTCAATGAAACTCCTCTTACTGGCCATGGCCTCCATATATTCACAGGGCATCAGGTCTCTCATATACCTGGACAATATCTTCGTACTGGCTCAAGATCCGGTCCTGTTTTCCCATCACACGGCCCTAGTGCTTACTCTCCTGTAAGACCTCTGGTTCATTACCAACATGGACAAGTCAGCTTGTCGCCCAGCCCAAGTCATCACCCTTCTCCCTGGCCCACTGCATTATCGGGCGATGCAACGTCAGAAAACCACGTGCCTCAGTCTCAATCCCTCCTACGACCAGCTGGTCCCTATCACTCCTGAGGCTCGAGTGGAACTCCTGTGGTGGCTGCGCCTCATGGAAGCCTGGAATGGGTGGGCCATTTTTGGCTCTCTACCGGACTTCGTATCGGAATCGGACGCCAGCCAGTCGGGTTGGGGAGCGACTTGCGGACCTGTATCCACGGGTGGGGCATGGACGCCAGAGAAACAGCCGCTTCACATCATCTGCCCTCTACTCCTTTGGGTCAACCTGTTTACTTCCCGCTTGACCCACCAGATGCAGACCGGCTTCAGTTGGCTTACGGACCTGCAGGCGGCAGCGGTGGATGCTTTCCTCCCACCATGGCCCCATCGAGGAGCCTACACTGTTTCCCCGTTCACGATGCTCACGTGCACGCTTCAAGAAGTCCGCAGATGGATGGTTTCGACTTCTACTCATGCCTCTATGGGATGCACAGAGCTGGTTGCCACTGACGCTACAGCTCCCTATTATGGGAATCCTGGACTTCTGGCACGCAAAAATGTTACGCCTGGGGAAATTTGGTGTGGTTGGTGTGTGCCTGATCCTGCTACTGCCTCTCTAATTTGTTGGCGAGCCTTTCCACGGCCGGCAAGTCCTATCATCACCTGGTTCCGCTCGACCATCTCGGTGGCTCACGCTCCCCTGGGTGGCGTTTCTGTGTGTTGTCTCCTCAAGGGCGTTAGGCTTGCTCGCCCGCCGGCCCCAAATAATATACTCACTTTTGGGATGTGGCGCTTGTTTTGGAGTTCCTGCGTAACTGGCCAGATACTACTCGCTGTTCCTGCGTCAGCTCTTGATGTATTCTAACCATCATTTTGTGTTTGGGGTCCTTTAGACGTGTTTTGGATGCTAGATCCTTCGATGCGCACGCTATGGTTTTCTCTCCTAAGGGAGTCGTTTTTCACGCTTACTAGATGTACAAAAACCCCCTTTTTCTAAGGTTTTCTACCCTATGTGTCGCTAGGTGCGTTACGAACTACCTCTCCCACTTAGGCTCTTTGCGCTCCCCTGCGGTTGGCCAGCTCTTGGTCTCCTATGTTTCCACTTACAATCCTGTTTCCTCGCCTACACTTTCTAGAGGGGTCCCCTGGCTGCTCTCCCTAGCAGGTGTTGCTCCTCACTTCGGCGCTCACTCCGTGCGGGGTGCAGTGGCTTCTTCTGTTGCGGTCGCCGGCGGCTCCCTGTCCGACATACTAGCGGCTGCTGATTGTTCTAGGGCGATCACCTTTCGTACCTTTTATTTTTGCCCTCGTTCTCATGCATCTGGGGCTCTGGTGCAGCTTTAAAACTGCAAAATATGAAGCCTCCTGACTTGATATAAAATTGTGGATTATTCCAGCCTTGGTGTTAGAATAATCTTAATTTTAATAAAGACAGGAGGCGAATATTTTTCCCGCCCGCCCATACCCGGGATTGCTCACATTGTACCGGATTTACTACTATATTCGATTAAAAAAAAAAAAAAATAAATGAAAAAAAAAATAAAAAATTAAAAAAAAAAAAAAATTATAATAATAATAATAAAAAAAAAAAAAAAAAATTTGGAATAAAGGATGTAATTTACGTATCTACACTTCTTCGACTTTTGTCCATTATTGTCTAACTATTTTTCATTCCCCTTAGTAGGGTTTGCATGTCTCATTGGCCTAGCCTACGACTACTGTCTCATAATTGATTTAACTATTGATAATTCTTCGCTTTGACTGGTCAGTTAGTTAACTGTTGATTGGCAAGCCTCCATCACATGGTACTTTCACGTATCCTCTGCTTTCTCCGTAGCTTGATTTGCTTCTGCGGCCCTGTTGGTCTCCCATCGTTTCGGACGCCCGTTGGCTTCCAGTTCTGCGACTGACCATCTCGTTGACTCCTACCTAGTCTTGGCTTTCACCTCTTCAGTTTCCGGGTTCTTCCTACTTCTTGGATTTCTGGAATTTCTACGTCACGTCTCTCCTGCTCGTTCGGCATACAAGAAAAGAGGGCGTGGCTAAGGACTTACTACACTCTTGTTGTTGATTGGTTACTGCTGTTGCTATGTAAACTTTCCTTGCTGCTGATGTTTTAGTAAAGAAAAGAGAATGCAAAATATTCGCCTCCTGTCTTTATTAAAATTAAGATTATTCTAACACCAAGGCTGGAATAATCCACAATTATTGATCATACCAGCTGTTCTTCAGATAACTGGAAAACCTGGCCTGTTAGGGGTGTCTTGAGGACCACAATTGGGAACCACTGCTCTAATACATACCACAACCTGAATTGGAGGGTCTGGACCCCTTTCATTGTCTACTTTTCCTGACCAGAGTCTATCTTTCTGTGATTTCAGTGGCACTTGAATTGAAGGTCATTTCAATATATATCTGTCTATACATGATGGCTGTGTGCAGAGTCTTTAATTATTTTGCAACAAGAGAAAATAAGACTAAGCATGAGCAATTATTTATAAAGCGCAAACATATTCTGTAGCAATGTATGATGAGTAGGACAAAAAAAGCCATAACATAACACTGACCACCAAGTTTGACTCGGAGAATGAAGGAAACTTTTCGCTCACAACCTAAAGGCCACATAATCATTTCAACAGCACATTTAGCCATACACTCACACACACAGCCAAACATTTACACACATACTGGCAGCTGTCCTAAAGCTCTACAATCAATGGCTAGAAAGCATAGTGGACCTTCTCATACATTTTTTCTCTCATTCAAAGTGACTCTGACTTTGTGAAATCAGTTTATCTCAGGTTTTGGAACTACAATGTTTTACCTTTTCTATGGCAGCTACGAGAATAAAGAGCAACTCTAGATACTATTGCTTTTTCAATACAAAGTATGTGATGTATAAAAATAAATCATACAGAAAAAAAGTTACAGTGCACCTGGCAATATGAATTGGCTGAATCCAGATCCAAAAGAGTCTGGGTGCAGCGACCCCCCAGGTAGCCCCCCAAGAGTAACTCACAACAAAACATGGAAGCCAAAGTCTTCAAAAAATGGAACATAAGCAACGTTTCGTTTGGAGCAGCGATCTTTATCAAGCCCTTGACAAACGTTAGCCTTACAAAGGTTGGTGCTGCAACTGAAATGCTGCCAGTGTCTCATTAAATGAAATGCCGCCAATGTCCCATTAAATGAAATGCTGCCAATGTCTCATTAAATGAAATGCTGACAAGGTCTCATTAAATGAAATGCTGCCAATGTTTCATTAAATCAAATGCTGACAATGTCTCACTAAATGAGATGCTGCCAATATCTCATTAAATGAAATGCTGCCAGTGTCTCATTAAATGAAATGCTGCCAATGTCTCATTAAATGAAATGCCGCCAATGTCTCATTAAATGAAATGCTGCCAGTGTCTAATTAAATGAAATGCTGACAATGTCTCATTAAATGAAATGCTGCCAATATTTCATTAAATGAAATGCCACCAATGTCTCATTAAATGAAATGCCGCCAATGTCTCATTAAATGAAATGCTGACAATGTCTCATTAAATGAAATGCTGCCAGTGTCTAATTAAATGAAATGCTGACAATGTCTCATTAAACTCCTTTCTTTAACTTTCAATATTTGCATAAACATACACTAACTGTGTCTAAAAGCCAAGATATAGAATTTGGATTGGAATAGTCGAGTTTTAACGTTTGTGGAAAGCCTTACAATAATTGCAGACCTTATCACAAACATTAAAGTTCCGGTTGAAATAAAGGATAAGATGTGGCATAAAGGGAGAAATCCCCAGAGCGAGACTGAACAAAACCTGGTCCCCAGCTTTTACAGAATTTCATCTACCCTAAAAGCATAAAACCAGCATCTTGGGACATGTAGTGCTACTCAAGGCGGAAATCAATCTTTACAACAAGTTCTGCCTCACACGCACAGAAAGCAATAGGCAAATTTATATCTAATTTCTTAATTAAGTCATGTCAACATAATATATGAATTATGAGCTGATTACACTAATTCACAAATGTAATCAGACACATTAACATTTCATTGAACCATAAGATGTTACATTGCATGGTGTGTCCCTTTAAGAACATGCACCTGCATCATGAGGTCATGTGACTAAAGTGACAGTAATGACAGTTAAACCATGTATGAAAAAATGTCTTTCAGTTTGCGGCTTTAACACATTAACAGTAATAACCCCTCAGATAATACACTTTAATGCAGCTTATAGCTCACATACACATTGAAACAACACATGGAAAGAGAAATGTGACTCTTGGATGTGGAGTTTATTGATTAAATGATGACCTGTATCAAGCGGATAAATAAAGCGCAGCATTTTACTAAATCTAACGGAGCTGGAGGTGCCCCCAACCCAATTAATTTTCACCTCACTACAGCTCATTTTTTAATAAATCTATCCTACAGTGAACACATTGACCATAATGAAACGTTTAGAAATAAAGAAATATATTGTAAAAGAGAAATAAGTGTCCTTCTGTAAGGTTTGCACTTATGAGTAAATAAACCTTACATTATATGTGCCTCTCTATTCACTTCTGTTCTGAATTAAATACCCCGTGTTGCGTATTGTGGGGATATACATACTTTTCCAAAACTGCCTTCTCCGAGTATCTTATGGAAGATGAAGCGCTCCAGGCAGACTCGGGTCTCCGCTGCTCGCTCCGGGATGTCGGCGCAGGCACTGGATCTTCCTGAAAAAGGGAAAGTGATCAAATATAAGGATAATAATACATGTAAGAATAATATAATGTGCAGAATAATAGAAATAAATGATTAATTTCCTTGGACATCCAACCAGACAGCACCATAAAAAGCCGCAAGATAAAGAAAATCTAACCAGTCATTGAGAGAGTTAAATAAAATTTAGAGATCACCTGGTTCTTACCACGATCAGTTATTATTTATTTTTTATAATGAATGGGAATAGTTATAGGGCTCTGGATTATTTTGAAAACAAACATCAGCCGTCATGAAGAAGAAATAATACATTAAGATGCTTTTTTAAGCTGTAATATTACCCACTGTCCTACCCTGTTGTATAATGTACCCCCCTCCCAAAAACCTCTATTTAAATGGTGTCTCACCTCTGCGCTTCTTCTTCGCCTCCCCGGCTCTGCTGTCTTCTCCTCGGCTCCTCTTCATTCTCCTCCCGATGGTCCTCTCCTCCTCTCCCCGATGGTCCTCTCCTCCTCAGCCCGATGTTTCTCTCCTCCTCCGCCCGATGGTCCTCTCCTCCTCCGCCCGATGGTCCTCTCCTCCTCCGCCCGATGGTCCTCTCCTCCTCCGCCCGATGGTCCTCTCCTCCTCCGCTCGATGGTCCTCTCCTCCTCCGCCTGATGGTCCTCTCCTCCTCCGCTCGATGGTCCTCTCCTCCTCCGCCTGATGGTCCTCTCCTCCTCCGCTCGATGGTCCTCTCCTCCTCCGCTCGATGGTCCTCTCCTCCTCCGCTCGATGGTCCTCTTCTCCTCCGCTCGATGGTCCTCTTCTCCTCTCGAATGTTCGGTTTTCGGGTTGTTTTTCGCAAAAATCGCACCAGTCAAAAAAACACTTCTCTTCTGCTCGAAAGCGTCGCTGGGAAGTGGCAGTTGGCTCAGGTGACTCAGGTAAGTACCTGACTGTTGTCGTGACAGTTGGACCAACTGCAATCAGAGGCCGCCTATCACATATGCATTGGTTTTCAAATCCAGCGGGAAAGTAGTGATACTTACTCAATGTAAAAAGCACTAAAACATGATGTGCTACAATATTACCAATATTTAGCATCTCCTTAGGATCCTAAAGTACATACAGGGCCCATTTTTCTGGCTTTTTAAGCCATTTTGTATGTATTGTAGAGCCACAGCGTTCCAGAATAAGGCATCCCTGTGTGGTTAATATGTTATGGACTGAAAATAAATGATATTGATCACAGGATATATTATTTTATTACAACACACAGTATTCAATGTAATTAAGTGTGACATCTGTATGAATGTGTCTGTATATGGAATATGTGTCAGAAAGGGCATTATGGTGCATCTAAATCCATTAATCCACATGTAATATTGAAAGGTAATAAATGACAAGAACATTTTTAAAAAAAAATATTTATTCGAAAAAGCAAATTACTCTTAGAAGACCTACTTTTCCCACCTTAATAGTAGAATTATAAATTTAATATGCATTCATTACAGTATATAATCATAACTGTAATCTCATTGTCTGTTTATGATGTTAGTATTTGTTTGTTATGCGTTTGTGTCCCCATTTCTTGATTCTTTGTAATTTGAGAAAATAAATATATATATATGCCCTACCCCAAGAGCCTCCATTTTAATATGGGCCAAGTTCAAAACCTCACATTTTATCATTTAAACCTTTGTGTTATTTTACTAAAGTTTTCCCTTGTAGTTTGATGCAATGAGTTTAAAAAAAAATAATTACTTGGTATAAAACATTGTAATTTAAAATAAAATAAAAATGTATATTTTTTTAAAAGTTTTTAGGCCGTATTACAACCTTCGCGCAAACGTTTGCACAAAAACGCATTAACGCGAGGGGTAAAACCCTTTGCGCTGAACGTCGTATTACATTGTCAGCGCAACAAACGCACGTAATCGTCTACCGCGGGTAAACCTGCGCGAACCCTGCGCTAGCGTACTTTACTGCGCGCGTCCTATACTTAACATTGTTAGCGCAAATGCGTTTGTGCGCTGGTACGCGGATGGTATTACAATCTATGCGCAAGAATTAACGCATAGACGTTGCCCGCATAATTGTAGCAACTCCTAAAAGCTGGTGTTAATGGCAAATCTGAACAGCCTGGCCGAAACCAAATACACCAGCCCAAAAAAATAATGCAGCAAAGTATAGTTACACATTCTACTCATCCCAAACCTATAAAATGGAGAGAAGTTGTGTGTGCATTTATTATTGCTTCAGCATATATGCTCAGATTGACTTTGGCAGGCGCAAAAACTTAACGTGAGATAATTGTGGTTCTTAATTCTGATTGGCTGAATCGCGTGAAAAAACAGTCCGCACACTGATTTCTGCGCGCAACGTTACTGCGCGAGCATTTGTGCACGTCCGTTTAACGTGCGTTATTGCTTGGCGGATGAAAAAATGCGTGAGTATTGTAATTCCAGCGTTGATTTCCACGCATTAATGTTTAATGCTTGGCGCACAAATTCACGCGTTGCGCGTACATTTTAACACGAAGATTGTAATAGGGCCCTTTATTTTTACACTACATAGTCAGGTTTGTTATCCTGGGAAAGGCCGGACTGTGGCATTTCCAATGATACCTCATATCTATATGGACAGACTCAGGGCTCAAGTCGAGGGGGACATTTTTGAACACAGTTCCTCCAATATTTCTGCAGTTAGTTTGGACTTTCCTTTTGGTCCACACATTGAATCGCTTTTATTGATCTTTCAGTTAAATATTTCGTTGTTAAGTGACAAGAAATAAAAATGTTTTTTTTTTACAATCATAAGGATTCCCTAAAAAAGCATCTTTATATTATTAATATCAAATGACAGATGACGGCAAAGTCAGCACTATTCCCTTTGCTGCAGAGTGACCATTCATGGAGCAAGCTGCACTGTGGCCTACAACTGCTCCCTAAACCAGCTGGTTGTAGTGTGTAGGCTTAAAGGCACAAAGGCAAAAAATACAGCTAAGTGTATAAAGGGTCTATATGGCTGCATCCATACATACGGTTTTGAGCCCTGGGATGGCTCGGATACATTGCAGTTTGGTTATTTGTGACGTTCCACATAATATGATACAAATGGGGTATCTTTCTATTCCCCGGGATCGCACAGTAAAGGGTTATCCTCCTCTTCTATAGGGAGAAGCAGAAATAATGGGATGACAGGGAAGGAAATGCACAATTACCTAAACCCCATCTACCCCACAATGTTACTTTTCTCTCCCTCTCCATTCACTTACAGGGTTATTCAGAGAGCGGTGAAAAGCAGGAGAATGACTGGAGAATGGAAAATTCTAGGTCAAAATACCAAACCAGAAAAATTCTCCCATTCATCTCACTTTCCAAATTGGCTATATTGACCTAGAATTTTCCATTCTCCAGTCATTCTCCTGCTTTTCACCGCTCTCTGAATAACCCTGATAGTGACGGGTCTCTGCCATTACCAAAGGAAACTTTCTCTTATGTCCTAGATTGTACAATGTTTAAAATTACAGTTTCCTTTTCTTTATGGTAATTATATTATCAGTATCTGTTATAAATGTTTATTACATATCTTGTGCTATCCGGCATAAAACATGTCACTGCCTTCACAGCATAATCCAAATAGTATACACAAAAGGGGAGGCTAGGATATATACAGATTGTTTTATTCAATTCACATGCTGTCACAGGTCACATATTGAAACTGGTTTAATTCCATTTCCAATTTCAATACATCGGTCTAAAGTAAACACTCAATGTATAATTCATGTACAAAAAAAAATAATAAATATTTACGAACAGTAAGATTTTGGGGCGTCTGGCAGCATTTTAACATATGTTAAAAGTGGACCTTTCACAGCAAGGCTCAGCAACCTTGGCCCTTCAGTTGTTTGGAAACATCTCCCATGATGCTCAGCCAACCTAATGAACGGCTGAGCATCATGGGAGTTGTAGTTGCAAAACATCTAAAGAGCCAAGGTTGCTGACCCTTGTGTTACTGGTTTCCTCAACAGGAGCCAAGATAGCAGCAATTAAATACATCAGACATCCCTTTATATAGCATGATATTCGGGCACGTCTGTACACCCTGAGATTCAATATCCCTATTAAGGAACAGACAGACAGTGTTCAGCCACGGCTTATGAAGTGCTTCTGTTGCTAATAGAGAAAGTCTTGCAATATTCATGGTAAACACAGAATTCAAACATTTTGAAAATAGAAAGTGGAGCCTTGAACGGAACACGTTGTGGTTTTTATACATCAGAAGACAACTGATGGGGACCTGCATCTTTTAGGCCATGCTGTCTCAGTGTGAGAATCTTTACAATCTAGCTACTTAAGAGTTCACATGTCATATGCAGGGTTGCCACCTGTATGGATTTCACCGGGACAGTCCAGGATTTGGGTTACAGATTACCTGCCACCAGGACATATGATTCAGTCCGGGCTGTGACCCCTCCACTTCCCCATTGTGAGCTGCAGCTCCCATTACTTCGTCTTGAAAGAGAAAGAATAAATAGTAAGTGTATATAAGACAAAGGATGTCTATAGAGTAAGGGTATATCGGATGAGGGAGGATGGCGTTTTTTGCAGGCAGCAAAAGAGAAACTTGTGATTTCAGTGTCGCTCATTATTCTCATCTCGAGCCGATATTTACAAGGAAATACTATCTGTGACAACCTGATATGAAGGGAATTTGCAAAATCACTTAAAAGGTTTTCTAAAAGTATCTACAATTCCCTCTGGTGAGACGGCACAATCCCATGCCTCCTGTTTTCACTTGCATAAGGACACTCAGATGCAGATTACAGCCAACAAATGTGTGTGAGTGGATGCTGACTCCGCTGTCCAAGTGCTGTCAGAGGAAGGCTTCAGTCATCCTTCATACGCATCGTGTGTGTGCTACAGGAAGTATTTGCCGGCGGCGTTAAAGTGTCCGGGTTTGTCTTGAAGGAAAGGTGGCAACCTTACATACTTAGGTTATCTGAGCTAGTCTATAGAAGAGACTATGGTGATGCTTTGGGGCATTCACCAGGATGGCAGCGCCTTATAATAACAGATGTGATTTCAAATTCAATTCCTTATTTAATCCACCTGGATTCTGTTTATAGGAAACCATTTTACAGGGAATAAAAGACTGGTTTTCATTTGTCTTTGGACTTAAAACTCATTGGTTGTATTCGGACAAGAAATCCTGTAAGTCCCATTGGTCTAAATGTAATTTCATGTGTACAATAAATCTAATTAACTCTTTCACTTTTTAAGATTGCAATAACTTGATCATTAAAGTACCATCAGGTGCCAGGGATGGGTTTATCTCAATCTGCACATATTTGTAGAATTGTAAATGAACTCTCATGTTACTAAACTTACAGTACATTGGACACATCAACCGATGTCCAGTAAGCAGCTGAAGCTGCCTTAGGCCGGGTTCAGGCGAGTGCACTATGTGTGCATGTACTGATGTCCCTCTCCGCGTCCGTCACAGTGTTGTGACGCTTCGATGGGGCCTGCCACACGCTGTATCGCGCACACGAATTGCGCACGCTACAGCAGACTGCGCGTTTGGCTGCAAAGCGCGATCCTCCATAGGAGGATTGAGTCTTGCAGTGCTGAGTGCACTAACTGCGCTCAGCGAGGTGGCCAGATGGGCGTCCGAGTGGAAGGAACGTCCACTCTCATAAACACTTGTCTGACCCCGGCCTTAAAAGTCTCCTTGTCAGACTTGCTACAGCATTTGTGCTATATCAGGACTGACCAGCAGAGGGGGCCCTCTCCTTAGCAAATACAGTGCATTCAGTCTAAATACACTGGGAGAATGAAGGTGGAGAGGCAAGAGGTGTCTGTTAGAAACATAGAAACATAGAAAAATGTCGGCAGATAAGAACCTTTCGGCCCATCTAGTCTGCCCAATTACATGGATACTTTACCTGGATTTATCTTTTGTTTAGGATAGCCTTATGCCTATCCCATGCTTGCTTAAATTCAATTACTGTTTTGGCCTCTACCACTTCTACTGGAAGACTGTTCCATGTATCCACCACCCTCTCAGTAAAATAATGCTTCCTGATGTTACTTTTAAACCTTTGCCCCTCTAATCTGTTTATAAGGCTCAGACAGGAGTCAGCAATCCTGGTCCTCCTAGAGGTTTGGAAACTACAATTCCTTTGAGACTCAGCCAATCAAATAAGTAGCAGAGCATGGGAGATATAGGGAAATATAGTTTCAAAACATCTGGAGGGTTAAAGGATTAAGACTAAGAAACCTGGATCCTGGCACTAGTTTAAAAAGGGTTGATGTCATGTGACCTGATAAAACATATTCCTGCATACTGATTATTGCTCTTTTACCAAAGCTGCATGGAGTCAGCTTTATTCACAGCTATTCATTTCTATTAACCTTCAACTGTTAACAAAATAAGAGTAAAGTGGGTTCATCCAGACTTGTAATTTCCTGCTACAGGCACATGCATGGAACAAGTAGTGAACGCTTGGCTCTTACTTTGAATAAAATACCCATTGTTTCCTGCAAAAAAAATAAAAAATTCTTCTATTCATAACACAAACACTGAATGATTTGGATTTGCCGGATTAATCCAGAGGTTGTAAAAGTCACACAGGTATCCACTTTGTAAATGTAATAGAAGCAGGCTTATTTCCTGAAATGGGGTTGTTTTTGTGTAAATCCTTATTGTACAAACACTGATACCTTGCTAATCTCATCCTGTCAATGCAGTCCATTGTGGTCTCAAAGCTTGAAACACAGCATCAGTCCATCTCCCATTGGTAACATGCTTAGAGCTACTCTGACGTCCCTCAACACGGCTTCATTCAGCTGCTGTATGGCTTGCGCTGTTGCAGACGCACTCTTCTTCAGAATCGCTCCATAGCACAAAACCTACAGAACAAAATGGGTTCAAATAAAAAATACAGTTTGCCACTTACTTCACTTAAAACAGACTATGGTGTGGACGTTTTAACACCTCCATCCCTCAAACCAATGGAGCGAATGCTTTAAAATATTTTATACTGTATCCTCTGTCTGTGGGTTTATATTATCTCCTCTCAAAGCCCGTCTGAAGATTTACAAATGCTTAAGTAGAAAAGAGTATCTGTGTGTCAGTACCTGTAAGTACATCATTAGTTGTCACTATCTGTTACAAAGTGCGGGCGCAATAAACAGTCGGGACGCACAAGCCAAAATCTTTAGCACCTTCTAAAAGCTGGTGTTAAATGATTCTACAAATGCACAAGCATTTAATACGCCTTAACCCTTTCGCTGCTGAGGCGTTTCACACCTCTGTGCTGAGGTCATTTTTACCGGTTTTGCTCATCATGTTTAAACGTGTTTTGAAGGCTTATTTTAGTATATTACCCAGACATATTATATATCGTTCTTTCCGTCAGACTCGGTAGATTCATAATATGTCATTATTATATGTATACGTTATGTCATGTCTGTATATTATAACAAAAAATGCAATAAAATATGTATTTTCAATAATTTACGTGTAAAGTGTTTTTTTTCACATTTTAACATGCGAGCAATTGCGGTTATATTTTGTATGGGGTGCGCTTGTTAAAAAAATTAGAGATGGGGTCTCGTTACATTTTTTTTTGGGGAAAATTACGCGATTTTTAACAAACGCACCGCATACAAAAATCGTTAGTGCAGCATCATTGTTCACATTATAATTGAAATGGGAACAATATTGCTGCATTAACGAACCAAAAAAAAGAAAAAAAAATGTTTTTTTAAATATATTTTTATTTTTAATTTTAATTTTAATTTTTTTTTAAAAACTTTTTTCACTTTCATGTTTGGTATCGTTGGAACGGCCATGCTCTGGCCGATCCAACCATACCAAACATTAACCCCTAACTGCCACAGATCGGGAGATAGGGAGTTCATTGGACGCTGAGCGCGTCCTCCGCATTGAAGTGGTTAACACCACCCTAAAAATTACATATTCACCTCTCATTCCACGGTGAAATGGGCAGCCTGTTCCATTACTTCTTTTCCCTGGAAGCAGAGGGAGACAGGGAACAAATAGATCCTCGTTTCTCTCCACAATCACTCCGCAATCTCGCAAGAGTGAGGTTGCACAGAGCTCGGGGCCCAGAAGCGCAAGCATCCATTGAGTTCAATGGACTCCAGGAGCGGATACTCACGGTAGCACTGCTACGAGTATCAGGGAGGTTAGAGCTGTGTCCTGGGACAAGCTGCCGAGATAGCACATTCCCAAGAATTGTACATTAACACGGAGACGATAAGGGAAAATCTGCAAGAACACATTATCCTGCATACCATCTCCATGTTAGTCTCAATATTGCCCATATAGTTTATTCATGTTGATGGGCAATGCAAGCAAGAATGAAAAGGGAATCCCGGATGACCTGCCTTGATTTACTTTCTGCACGATATGATTTACACACGTTGCAGGGAAGCACTTTTCCTTACGATCCCCTCTGCATTAAGTAGTAATATGTATCCAGGAGAACATGGACGCTTTTTCAAACCTAGATAAGAAACACTGTTTTAGAGGTCATGTGAGAGGAAAACATTTATCTCAAATCCTTAATAACCTACTTGCCCAAAACCAAAAAAGTGAAATGCTGGTCCTCGGCGATTTTAATACAGATTGGCTAAATCCTAAAAATAATAAACACTGCTCACTGTTTAAAACTTTGCAGCTAACTCAATTAATCTCCTCCCCCACTCGCATTAATATGAAAAGCCCTAACCATACCTTGCTGGACTGGATTCTCTCCTCATCTCCTGATTGAATACAGGAGGTAGGTGTTCTCGCTAATAGCTTTAGTGACCATTGTCTAGTGTACTGCGTGCGCAAAATAAAGGCCATGAAATCTTCCCCAAAGGTAATAACCACCAGGTCTTTCAAGAAATTTATTCTTGAATCCTTCCTAAGTGATCTCAAACAGCTCCCCTGGTACAGACTAAACCTAATCCCAGACCTAGACTGTGCAATTGAATACTTTCAGTCTGAACTCCTGCAAGTCTGGAATTCCCATGCCCCGCTGCGTAAAGTGCGAGTAAAGGGACCCATCTCCCCTGGGTTACAGCTGATCTTACACTAATGTACCAGCTTAGAGATTCACTGTGGTCAAATTTCTGAGTACTGGTTCCATGAACGATCACTACGAATACTGAAAATGCCGGAATGAATGCACAAAACAAACAAAAATGGCAAAAACGCATTACTTCAATGAAAATCTAAACAATAACATATCAAACCCTAGAAACTTTTGGAGAACCATAAGTAACATACAAGCACCCCTAGTCCACTCCCAGCCAGCTGCTGTCAAAGTAAACAACCAAACCCTGCAACCCTCCCTAGATGTAGCAAATGCCTTTAATGGTTATTTTGTTGGATGCGCCACCACTTTGATTGACAAGCTAGGAAATGACATGCAATCAGAAAGGCCTCATGCAGGTCAGGCCCCTCCAACTGTGCAAAGTCCCTGTATCAGACAGGAATTCTGTTTTAGACCAGTGCCTGTCAGTGTCATTAATAAACTTCTCCGTAAGCAAAAAATGAAATACCAGTCTGGACCTGATCAAATACCAGCAATGCTGCTGAAAATCAGTGCACCGGAAATTGCAAATCTTGTCGCAACCCTAATCAATGAATCACTGGCGACTGGATACATACCCAAACTCTTGAAGACTGCGAGAGTGGTACCTATCCATAAAAGTGGTGACAGTACTTTGGTATCCAACTACCGTCCGATATCGTTGCTCCCTGTAATGTCAAAAATTTTGGAAAAATGCGTCTATACACAATTACGTGATTATTATCAATATTGGAACTACTTAACCCCAGATCAATCCGGCTTTCGTCCAAATCACTCAACTACAACCGCCCTTTTAAAAGTCTGCAATGATATCCAAGCTGGGATGGAACAAGGAAACCTAACTGGAGCCATCTTCCTTGATTTTGCCAAGGCCTTTGACACAGTAGACCATGGCATCTTGTTAGAAAAACTTAAAAACTCTGGCATTGGTGATCGCACGCTAACCTGGTTTCAATCATATGTATCCGACTGATCACAATATGTGTCAATTTCTGGCAGCTCCTCCCTCCCCCTCCCTGTCACTTGCGGTGTACCCCAAGGCTCAATACTAGGCCCCCTGCTATTCACAATATTCATAAATGATCTGCCCAACGTCTGCAAAGCCTCAACTGTACATATGTATGCAGACAACACCGTAATCTATATCAGCAAACCAAATATCCGGCAGCTGGAAGTCGTGCTGCAAAAACAATTCACAGAGGTAGAAAAGTGGATCAAACACAACAAACTTTTTTTAAATAATGACAAAACTGTAACGATGCTCTTTGGAACAAAACCTAAACTACACAAATTGCAAAATAACCACTTATGTGTTGGGACAAAATCAAATGGCACGCTGACCACAGTCACTTCTCTCAAATATCTAGGTATATGGTTGGACCCTAATCTATCCTTTGGCCCCCACATTGAAAAACTCTTCTAAACTTTACCCCAAACTAGATGCCCTATACAGAAACAAATCCTGCCTGAGCCCCGCGGTAAGAAAGCAGATTGTACAACAAATGCTTATGCTGGCTATTGAATACGGAGATGTAGTGTACGCAGCCGCCCCGCAAACACCTCTTCAGAAACTTACTACATTGTATAACTCATTCTGCCGCTTTGCATTACAATGTAACTACATGACCCACCATTGTGACATGTTAAAAGAGCTAAACTGGCCATCGCTGGAGTCTAAACGCACCCTTCACCTTTCCAGCCTGGGGTTTAAGAGCTTTTCTGGGAAGCTGCCACCCTATCTGAATAGACTGCTTCCCCCAGCAGCTCCCTCATCCTATAACCTCCGATCCAGGACCAGCACCTTACTTGCAATACCACAATACAAAAAGACAGTGGCTCGGTCCTCATTTTCCTACAGAGCACCACAATTATGGAATAACCTCCTAGACACCATCAAATCTTCCCCCAGTCTTAAGTCACTCAAGAGCTCCTTACTAACATACCTCAATACAGAATGCACCTGTAAACATGTAACATAATGACTATTTCCTAAATATTTATTTTCTGTTAATCTGTATATTTGTGTTGTTTTTTTAATATCTTGCATTGTATTACTTTGTATTTCTGTAACTGTAACACTTCAATGTTCTTGAACCCAGGACATACTTGAAAACGAGAGAAATCTCAATGTATCCTTCCTGGTAAAATCCTTTATAAATAAATAAATAAAATAAATAAATAAATTTAAAAATGTTCATATTAATGTGGAGACAGACCTTCTACATCCATTAATTCCCTTAGAGAATTATTCATATTTGAAAGAAAAGTCCTCTCCCTTTTCATGAAGAAAGGAAGCCCTTTAATTACCAGATAAGGCTTTGCTCTCACTCTTGCTTCTGCTGTGCACCTCTGTGTGACTCATTAGTGCACAGCATAATCAGAGGTCCACTCTCACAGACGTTCCTTCCACTCGGCAAAACGCTCGCCTGACACTGGTCTTAGTCAAATCTCAAGTCTTCTTTGTATATGTTAAGTTGAGTCTCAAGTCACCAAATTTGTGACATGAGTCCAAGTCGTGTGACTCAAATCCACACCTCTGGTGTGTGTATATATCAGTGACGTGCGGTGAGGTCAGTGGCTGGTGAGGCACTGGCTAGTAACACAGCCAGATATACACAGGGTTACGAAGTCACAATTTACGCATTTGATATAGGAGGAAATAGGAGAATAGAGTTTCACTATTTATACTCATGTTTACCAATTAAAATATATATATATGTTCCTGAAGAAATCTTTTACAAAAAAAATAGATCGTCCTCGATCAGGAACATCACACAAATAACTACTGCTTCATTGAAACTATATTCCAATTTCCCTGCAACCCCTTTCGGGCACTGTTGCTACACCGGACCGTTAGGATATCATTATTATTATAGGGACACCCTGTCCCACCATTTCTCTGCCAAAATAATTCCACTTATGTTCTTTACTTCTAGAACTAAGTTCACAAACAGTTTTTTCTGTACTAGGAGTGTGCACTCACTCCTAACATTTTATTTACAGTTTAAATATACACACACACATCACATGTCATTACAGCACAATGAGCACATTAATTTACTGGAATGGCAGGGGAGGCTCTGCCTCCCCTGCCACCCCTGACTGCAAATCCCTGGTATATATATACACACGCACATTTATGTAGCTTGTGATTGTAAGCGCTGTGCAGGGCAATCTAGACCTTTTGTTCCGAAGTTTGTAATTGTGTAAGTTTAATTCTGGTTTTATTATTGGGAGCTTTGGAACGTATAGAATGATAACACTATGTTTACATAAGTGAAATAACTCACCCCATCTATAGCCAGTATTCCTCCCACTCTTACGAGACGCAGAGATTTCTCATAACACGTCCTGCAGTTCTGCGCATCAGCCATGTTGATGTAAATCAGGTCGAAACTGCTTGCTTCACCAGCCGAGAGCAAATCATCTGAAAGAAAAGGGGGGGAAATGATCTAATACCCAGGAAAGAGGAGAATTATCAGCATATAGAGCACATCCTTTCCATCCCCATTTAAAACGCTCATCTCCCTTTTCAATGTTATTTCTACATGTCTGTGTAATGAACACTTCCCCGGACTAATTACCCAGAGTCTGCTCCGCAGATTTCACTTCCATGTGAATCTTCTGGTCCACACCGGCCTGAGAAGGAACATCAGACGGACACGTTACAGATGATGGCGGTGAGATAGGCAAGATACACTGAACAGAGAGCTTCTTAAATGCTAAAATGGACCTAATCACCCCAAAACTATTTTATGGCCAAAAGCATATACTGTAACTCTTCCTTCAGCACCTTACTCAAACCCAAAAGTGCAACATGGCTAGAAACACCAGGCTGCACTACACGGCGTTCCCTTTCATGATGATGAATAGACAGATAAAGGTGCTTGGTTTATTCTCACCATACATTGAGATACGACAAAAGAGCAAAACAAAGGTCTAAAGAGGGAACTAAACACCTGGCATTCTATTTAAAAAAGAAAAAAAAGGGGGACAGACTCTGTTCCAGTCACCATCCCTCTCTCATTGCATGAAGACCCCAAACTCTCTGATCAATCCAGCCAGGGCCGGATTAACATAGGGGCAGATGGAGCAGCTGTGTTTAGGTGTATATGGTGGATGTGTGTGTTTGTAGGTTTATGGGAGGGGCTATGTTTTTGAGTGTGTTTAGGTGTGGATGTGTGCGTGTTTAGGTGAATGGGATTGGATGTGTGCGTGTTAAATGAATGGGATTGGATGTGTGCGTGTTTAGGTGAATGGGATTGGATGTGTGCGTGTTTAGGTGAATGAGATTGGATGTGTGCGTGTTAAATGAATGGGATTGGATGCGTGTGTGTTAAATGAATGGGATTGGATGCGTGTGTGTTAAATGAATGGGATTGGATGTGTGCGTGTTTAGGTGAATGGGATTGGATGTGTGTGTGTTTATGTGAATGAGATTGGATGTGTGCGTGTTAAATGAATGGGATTGGATGTGTGCGTGTTAATGAATGGGATTGGATGCGCGTGTGTTAAATGAATGGGATTGGATGTGTGCGTGTTTAGGTGAATGGGATTGGATGTGTGCGTGTTTATGTGAATGAGATTGGATGTGTGCGTGTTAAATGAATGGGATTGGAGGCGCGTGTGTTAAATGAATGGGATTGGATGTGTGCGTGTTTAGGTGAATGGGATTGGATGTGTGCGTGTTTAGGTGAATGGGATTGGATGTGTGCGTGTTAAATGAATGGGATTGGATGCGCGTGTGTTAAATGAATGGGATTGGATGTGTGCGTGTTTAGGTGAATGGGATTGGATGTGTGCGTGTTTATGTGAATGAGATTGGATGTGTGCGTGTTTAGGTGAATGGCGCACATGTAGGTATATAATAGGGGTGCATAGGCACGCGTGTAGGTATATAATAAAGGTGTGTAGGTGCACATGTAGGTATATATAGGGGTGCGTATCTATAAAAAGGCCCAAGAAAATTCACCCAGGCCCATGATACCCTTAAGGCCAGCGTCAAAGGAGTGCGCTATGTGCGCCCGTACTGATGTGCTTACCAGCGTCCGTCGCATTGGTTTGCCGCTGCAACGGGGCCGGTCACACACTTGTGCACACGCACAAAATGCACGTGCAACAAGCGTCCGTTATCCAAGCCTCTCCGGGCAAAGCGCTGGGACGGATGTTGACGGAGTTGCAAAGTGCGATTCTCCATAGGAGGATCGAGCCTTGCAGCGCTGAGCGCACTCAGCGAGGTGGCAAGACGGGCATCGAGTGGAAAGAACGTTCACTCTCACGGACGTTCCTTCCGCTCTCCAAAGACGCTCGTCTGACACTAGCCTGATCCTGCCCTGAATCCAGCAGGTGCTCGCGGTCACAGTCCCGCACACCACACTTCTGCAGCTTTATAGAAACAACAAATTCTGATAAAGACAAACTTTAATATGAAAAGTAAAAGAGGGTACAGGAAGTCTAGGCTTGGTACAGCATTAATGTGTACCCAAATCTGATTATGCTTTTATTATATTATTGGTATTCCAGCAAATACAGAGCGCAAACCCACTCCTTTACTATGTCTTCCCAGGGGACAAAATGCACACAAGCATCACAATATGTGTGTGGTCACGGTACCGCTTTCCAGGATTCCTTTGCATAACTCTGATCCTCAGTCTCACAAAAACTTGCAGTCAGTTTCCCATCGCGTGGCAACACCAAAGCCAGGACGAGTGGATTGTATCCACAGCTCCTCCCTGTGGCAGAATAAAAGAAAGCGACAGCGAATATCGCAATGACGTAACACTCGGCTAGTGCAATTATAAAAGGGAAAAATACCATTTTAAGATGCTAACATAAAAATAAAAACACATATATACAATAGTCACTAAATTAGAGTAAAGGATACAAATCCCATGATGAATAAAAGTAAAGACCCGATCAGGAACGCATCATGTTAATGTTTAGATAAACACTAAACACAAGTCTGTTCATTAATACTTTTTAACTTGTCAGTGGTATAATTCATGAGTTGAGAAATTGTACATAAATCTAATAATTAAGTGCATACCCGCATTGTGTACCCACATACTCAACTACTGCACTTATCACATTATTTGTACAGGTCTGTGATTAAAGATGCAAAATGTAAACTTTAATAATGTCTAAGCAAATTATAGCTTCAGCTTTAACGCTCTAAAGAGCGAGAGATTTTATATTTACCCCATTGTTTCACAGAACATCCCAGGCCCTCTCTGTGCAGTAATTACCATTTTTTCCTCCAGGGTTGCGACCTCAGACAATTGTTTATTTACAGTTACTGGTTTTAAAAAAGTATTAATTGAAAGGTTTCTAGATCTCCATGATTAAAAAATGCCACATTGCAGATTGTATAAAAACACTTCCCTTGAATCACAAATTATAATTTGGAGGATTGTGTGCTCTACTCACACCACAGGTTTTACAGGACGGGAGCTGCCAATCCCGGTATGTGCACATTGTGCCAATTACTAGTTTGTGGCTCCTTTACTGTAAAGTTTCGTGCCCCTATAAGTACTTTATAAATAAACTATACTTGCATAGAGTAAAGCAGCAGCTCTTATAGAAACCTATTCGGCCTACATCTCTTATGAATGAAGAAGCAAGGCCATGTGTTGTGGCTGCTGGTAAATAATTAATAGGTTTTATGGCCGTGTCAAGGTCACTAGAACACGTCACCTGTCCCTATTGACATATCTGTGAATTGTACAGAGTTTCGATTTTTATAAAAAAAAAATATACGCAGACTGTGATTGTTTTCAAGGGAAGCTCTATTCATCCTGACTTAGAGGCAGCGAAGAATCCCTCTCTGCAATTTGCTGTACCTACTCAACGCACATTGTGCTAGGTAGTTACAGGGATTGCCGAGTTCGGGAGTCCCTGAGCTGAAGAAAAGGAGTTGCACGCGCCGAGGGATAAAAGGGGAGCAAATTTTTTTTAAAATATAATTAAAGGGATATGTAGGTCTAGAAATATTTTTTAAATTGATATTTAAACACTTTTATACCTATAGACAAACTAGAATAAATCAATAAAAAATTAAAAAATGTGTAAAAAAAAGTTTATTTTCTTGCTTTAAACCCGGATTTCATCGTCCCCGGCGACGCCCCTCAACAAGGGGTGTTTCTTCAGCTCCTACTTCCTAAACATTCCCCGCCCACTACTCCACCCATCAAAGCTTCACAGGAACTACATTTCTTGCTCCATCTTGCCCACAGCCCCCATGCACCCCACTACTTCACATACTCAGCTATTACCCTCACCTAGTGTGTCACTCCTCTCCTCTTAGATTGTAAGCTCTTGGGCAGGGTCCTCTCTCCTACTGTTCTTTGTGTTTAACTTGTATGGACATTTGTTATTATACAGAGAATATTGGTAAAGCTGAGAAGGCGCTAAGTTTGTATTGTATAGAGTAATTGGAAAGAATATATATAGAGACAATATATGTCCACTGCAAGCCTCTAGAGGTACTGTCTGACACAGAAGGAGAACAGTATAAACGATATCTCTTAGGTGCAGTGAAAATAGGAGAACGTGTAAATTCCTTATGTTATAATGTATTCCTCTGTAAATACAGTTAATATATCTGTAATATACGTTTAAATGAACAATGATTGAAGTTTACTCGATGAAAGTCGCTTTATAAGCAACACAAGATCTAATTAAATTATAGAGTTCCTTCAATTTTATATTTCATTGATGGATTTAAACATATAGGGCCCTATTACAATCTTCGTGTTAAAACGCTCGCGCAACGTGTGAATATGTGCGCCAAGCGTTAACGCACGGAAATCAACGCTGGAATTACAATCCTCACGCATTTCATCCGTCGAGCAATAACACGCGTTAAATGTACGCGCACAAATCAGTGTGCGGACTGTTTTTTTCACGTGATTCAGCATTAAATCGATCAGAATTAAGAACCACAATTAACTCACGTTAAGTTTTTGCGCCTGTCAAAGTCAATCTGAGCATATATGCTGCAGCAATAATAAATGCACACAAAACTTCTCAAATTTATTGGTTTGGTATGTTTAGAATGTGTAACTATACTTTGCAGATTTTCTTTTTTTTTGGGCTGGTGTATTTGGTTTCGGCCAGGTTGATAGAATCTGCCATTAACACCAGCTTTTATGAGTTGCTAAAATTATGTGCGCAACGTCTATGCGTTAATTCCTGCGCATAGATTATAATACCATCCGCATACCAGCGCACAAACGCATTTGCGCTCACAATGTTAAGCATAGGACGCGCGCATTACAGTAGGTTCACCCGCGGTAGACGTAAACGTGCATTTTTTTGCGCAGACATTGTAATACGACGTTCAGCGCAAAGGGTTTTGCCCCTCGCGTTAATGCGTTTTTGCGCACGCGTTAACGTTTGCGTTAAGAATGTGATAGGGCCCTATAGGTATAAATCCATCAATGAAATATAAAATTGAAGGAACTCTAGAATTTAATTAGATCTTGTGTGGATTATAAAGCGACTTTCATCGAGTAAACTTCAATCATTGTTCATTTAAACGTATATTACAGATATATTAACTGTATTTACAGAGGAATACATTATAACATAAGGAATTTACACGTTTTCCTATTTTCACAGCGCCTAAGAGATATTGTTTATACTACATTTGTTATTATGCCTCTCTCATTGTACAGCACTATGGAACTTGCTAGCGCTTTATAAATACCTGTGACTGTATTAACTAACACAAGCTGTGGAGCTCAGGACCTCAGACTGGGGAAACCGAGGAGCTGAATATTAGCATCTCTCCAACTGTGAAAGCAAA